>CAJHUC010001601.1:0-49378 GCA_905146915.1 Ostreobium quekettii
GATTGGCCCCCGGGGCTGGTGAGATCGGGCGCCCACAAGGGCGCCATCCCTTTGTCAAAGGGTTGCCCACTCCAACCACCCGGCGGCCAGCTGTGTGGCAAGGCAACAGGGCAGCGGGGTGCAGCGAGGGCGGGATGCGGAGAGGCGCCCCGGCCAGCCGGAGCTGCGGGGAGTGGGCAGCTGGGCGAAGCTGGGTGAGTCAGCCGAGGGAGTGTGGGAGGGAGCGCAGTATGTACGAAAGGCCAATTAAGGGGAATTGGGTGTAGTGAACGGATGGGGACGGCTTTGGGATTGGTTCATAGTTGGGGATGGCGGCGGGAAAAGGAGCTGAGGAAGTGTGGGAGTGAGGGAGAGTGGGAGTGGGTAGCGTACGTGGGTAGCTGGTGGGCTAGTTGGCAATGGTGCATAGTTGGTATGGGCGGCGGGAATAGGAAGTTGGCATGCTGACCAAACACGAACCCAGCCAACGCATGGAAGTGGCCAGAGTGGGGATTCTGGATACAACAATTCGTGAACCGTCACATCATCAAGCTATAAATAACACTCATTTCATATGTAAGAATAGGTTCGGGTCATGAGTGATAGACTTGTCTTTCCCGTGCGTGATTGTTGTGAATGCCTCCCGTACCCACGGGGTTGCCACAGCCCAAAGGCTCATTGCGCACTTGAGCCGCCCAAAGGCCGACAAGAGTTGCAACGCCCCGCCACATGACAATCCCAACCGGAATGGGTTTGGCATGGGCAAGAACGGGTTTGAATGGGCCGGAATGGGTTGGGAACGGAACGGAAATGCAACGGGAATTGAAAAAGAACAGATACCATTTCCATTCCGACTATGCCAAAAGTTGTGGGAGCCCATCTATGAGCAAGGCGGCTTGCTTGGAATTGTGTTTGCCATGGCCATGTAGGGCGCACCAGAGGGAGAGTTTCCACAGACGCATTCTGTTGGACATGATGGCGATCCTAAGGAGCAACCTGGCACGTGAGAGCGGCTACGACCTGCAGCGCAACCGCTCAATAGAACACGGCAGGGCGGGAAGGGGGGATTGGAAGCTGAGGGCAAGGGAGGTGCCAAGACCGCAACCGCATGGAATGAATGTATGATACAGGGAATGTTGTGAACATGGGGCAAAACATGCAACTCAGGTTATTATGCTTTGAACAATTTACCACCAGTCGGCACATCGTGCTTAGCTCAGTGGCACCCATGGCATGGGGCAGAGTGACATAAAATCTTGTCATATGCGTGACACAATGCACACATCACCACATGATTCTTGTTGTAATAAATCACAACACCCAGGGGACATATATGCTCTGTAGATTTTGCATGTGTTACTATTACTAATGCAACTCCCAAATTATATTTGCGTGCTCAAATGTGCAACACTTCTGATGAGTTTGCATGCAACCCTGCTTGGCAATTGCTTCTTTAACCCTGCAAACTGCAAATGCCCATCACCAATCACTGGGCCGGGTTACCCCATAGGAGCCCCATGCATGTAATGCGCAAGGCTCCTGGCGTGTGGTTTTTCCGCGCGCGCCCCGTGCGATGGATCGTCGATCCCTCCGGCGGTCAGCCGGGCGTAATCGGCACGGTCGCTCGATCGATCTCGACGCGTCGCGGACGTGGTGGGCCCCTTGGCGGAACGGCCGCTGCGGTGCGTCAGTCGGAAGGGTGGATTGGGTCCGGCGTTGCCTTGCGCGCGGTCCGCAGTCAGGCAGTGACAGCAGAATAGGATGTTCGTTACAAGATTCCCCGGCTCTTGTCCCCGCAGCACACAGTACCGTTACTCATCCCCGGGTTACCTTGTACATTAGACCACCGTCCCCACAAGCACCCAGACTGTCTCCAAAGCCCCTTTTCCAATGCAGCGAAATGGCCCGACAATGGCCCAAAATCCAAAATCGCCTCGCTGCGCTCGATGCTCCGCAAAGGCGCGGATAATTGGTCCGCGCGCCTTTGCGTCGCATCTCACTCCGCTCGTATAAAGGACCAAAGATATTGTTCACATAACAACTCCGACCTTGTAACAATACATGCGAAATCTGAAGAGTACTTGTGTCCTCTAGGTGTTGTGATTTATTACAACAAGAATTATATTGTGATTTGTGTATTGTGTCATGCCTATGATGAGATGTTATGTTACTCCGCCATATACCATGAGTGCCGCCGAGCTAAGTACGATGTGTCAATTGGTGGTAAATTGCTCAAAGTATGAGAACCTGAGTTGCATGTTTTGTCCCATGTCCACAACATTCCCTGTATCATACATTCATTCCATATTGCCGTTGTATTGTATGCCATAAAGTTAGACATAAATACACGTTGAGCACTTGGGTCCTTTGATTAACTAGGTGGTTTACCCTTAGAAACAAACTTTTCATTCTATTTGGCTTATGATACCTTCTACATGCCTTGTTGCTACGTTAAATTGAGGCAAGTCTATTAGCGTGCTTTTCTTGCTTCTCTAGCAACGTTGTACGGCTGTCCATGCCAATGTTGATTGGTCTATAGTGTTGTGTCACCCAATTTGTTGCCTTGTGCTAGCCATGAGCTAGTCATTGGGTGACATGGCATTATGACTAATAGCAAATTTAACACAAACCCGTCTCCTAACATTGTTTGACAGTTGATAGGGACAGACAAGTTAGACCCCTTCTGTCATACTGTTCATTCAAGGGATGGGAGGGGTGTAGTGCAATCACACCCCTGGCTTATCGACCAAATGCGTGGAGTACTACAACATCATTGTGCTGAGATGCAAAGCATTTTGAGCTTCATCTGCGCATTCACACTTATTGTTTATGGCGTCAACACAGCTTTTATTTATATATTTATATATAGAAATAGTATCTACGATTTTACGTGTAAACACACATGTAAAAACGTAGATACATGCCCTGTGTATATAAAAATAGTAAATACAGACTCAAGGGGTCTGGGGAGTAGCAGCCAAATGCGCTGAAGTGGGCAGAGGACTGATCATTGCTGATCATTTCCATGTCTACTCACATCGTCCGCGCCTAGTTTGTTTGCAGCATTTGCCTTGTTCATTCTACGCTTGGAGGTGCTCAATGGCTTGATGAACGCGATAGGGCCCCGTCGCCGACAGGACCCAGCTACCAACACCCTGCGTGTTGCGCCAATCTTTTAGCAGACGGGTGCCTTGGGTGGCCCTGGGAACTGAACTATCCGCGCCGTTGCCCGAACTGCCATGGGGAAGCTGAGAAGAAATGTCCACGGGCACACCGCGTCCCATTAAATGTGGGCTGCCGACCCTCACCTGCCGCATCGCTTCGTCCCGGGATCGCGGCCAAGCGTGGCCTCCACGAAGGAAGGCGGCCTCAGGGACCAAGCAGGGCGCCCTTTTGGGCTCTGGTGAGCGCTTGGAGCCCACGGGTTCTGGAGTTAGGGTGAAATGTGCAACGCTGGCTTGTCGCGTGCAGGCGAAGTCTCAAGCCATTGCCTTGGCGAGGCAGCCACACGTGAAGGTCGGCAAGCACGGGCGAGCGGTGGACAGGGAAACAGCCTGGCTGGCCGGAAAGCCTGGCAGGTTCCTTGTCCGCCAATTCAACTTGTCACCCCCCAATCTGCACGGAAGCTCCCTAACTTTACAGCGATATGCTTTGTGCGCACGTCTTTTGGTTGATTGGCGCGTGCTTTTGCCGATCCGCGTTGGCGTCTGCCCCCCCAAGACCTTCCTTGCGGATTGTGCGTCCGCCTTAGCCGGGCGAGGGCCGATCGCTCGCCCTTGTAACGGCGTAGGGGCACCCCGTTTTAGAATCCCGCTATGCAATCCGCAACAATCGCACATACGGTCAGGCCGGGGCTGGGTCAGCCAGAGGGCCGTGTGCAAGCGCGGGCGCGGGATTCCGACCTTGGCAAATACCGCTATAGATCCTTGACCCAAGTTTGGTCATGGATGCCGCGCTTCGTTCTTGGAGGCCGGCCGCGATCGTCCGCCAGCGCTGCACAGCGTCCAGCACGCAATCTTGCCAGGGAAGAGTCGAGCGCAGCCCAGTCGTCAACATGGGCGCA
Source organism: Ostreobium quekettii (assembly GCA_905146915.1). Lineage (NCBI taxonomy): Eukaryota > Viridiplantae > Chlorophyta > Ulvophyceae > Bryopsidales > Ostreobiaceae > Ostreobium > Ostreobium quekettii. The sequence goes on from CAJHUC010001601.1 coordinate 4,043, forward strand.
CTTGCTCGTTGCCGCGAAGGCGCCCGCGCCGCTCGGGGCGGGTTGGTGGAACTGCCGTGGCCCAGCGACTGTGTTTGCACGACTTGGCGCAGGGGGGCGGAGGCGCCAGCGTGGACAGGCCGCGGCCAGGCCATTTGGCAGGAAGTAGACACGCGGCAGGCGGGGCTCCGCAGGCCATATTTAACGGGACGCGGGCCCCCAGGCCACATTTAACAGGACCGTAAGTACCAGCACGCCAGATTTCGGGAGAGTTGGGTTTCGTGGAGGCTAACCTACAGATGTAGCCCGTCCCCGTGTAACCGCACTCGGTCAGGTCACATCGTGGTCAGGTGGTGTGCAGCCGGTCCTCCTACTTCGCTGCTGCCTCTGCGCCTCTGCGCCAGCGCCCCGGATGCTGGGGGGTTGGCAACCTGAAACCGAGTCGTCGCCTGTGTGGGTAGCTTCACTTGCGGGAAACCACAGGCCAACGATAGGTAACCAGCCAGCGCCCGGCGGCAGCTATGTTCGCGAAGTTCGTTCGCGATTGTCATACGTCGCTTGTGCATTGCGCAAGCCTGCGATTGAGAATCGCCGCGCTTGCTGCGGTCGCAGTTGCTGGTCCATGCCCGGACGCGTTGTGGCGACGCCGCTTCGAGCCGGCCTTAAGCACCAATGCGCCAGGTTTCCGGAGAGTTGGGTGTACTGTAGGCTGACCTTAGGCCCGGTCTGCCAGAAGGTGCATATTTTGGCACAACTGCGCCTTGGCCGTTGGGACCGCGGTTAACTTGAAAGGCAAAACATGGGTTCCAAAGGCGGTCCGAATATGCAGTGTGACCTGGCTCAGAGGCTCAGCTGCTGCGCCTGCGCTACGATGTGCTGTGCACGACATTAAGGGATGATGCCCGACGCCCAATATCGGCTAGGGTGTTCGAGGCCCATGAAGGATCACCAAATTTACCTTCAGTGGTTAGTGGCAGCCTTTTCATCTCGAGATTGGGCATTCTGTTGAAATGAGCCCGGAACGCCCCCCATTGCCATTTAGCCGACTGTCCTATGGGGGTTTCAATTGGCATGCAGTTCCCATTCTTCTGGTTTTCCATTCTTTAGCCCCCATGCAGTAACCTACACGGCCTTGTACCTGCGCACCCTTGCCGTGTCTGAAGTTGGGTTCTGTTGTCGCAGACAGCCTCGAACATGGAGTCATCACAGCATGGTCAAGAGCTTGTAACACAGCAGGTGGGTGAAGGGAACAGCGACAAGAGTGCCTTGCGAATACGCTTCCTGACGTCGCACATCATGTGAGAACTTTGCTTGAATTCAACGTGGGACACCTTGTAGCCTTGTTGCCCTCAAACCCTCCAACAGCAGGATGACAGTGCATGGCTGTCCTCAGGGTTCCAGAATGGATGGCAATAGTCAAGGCCCTCTGAGTGCTGCCTGAGGCTGAAGTATGCCTGCCGTGGGCTCTTTTTGTGCTTTAGGACTTCTGCATCACCATTTGCTGCATCATCAGGAGCCCTGAGCTCAATTTCTCTGGAAGGGTGCATGTTGTATGATATGCTGTCTCTCTTTGGAAAAACTGTTGAACCTGGCCATTGGCAAGGGTTGGATGTACACCGTTGCAGCCGTGGGTATTGGAGCACATCCTGCCCGTACTCTTGCTGGGGAAACAGCAAAAATAGAAGTGGTTTCTTGCTGTTTGGGATCCATCCAATTGGCCCTAACCTGTAGGCCAGAGATATTGCAGAGCTGCTCACATGCACATCAAACACTGCAGCCTTGCAGATGGCTGCTGCCCTCATTTCAATCTGAAGGACTGTGTTCCGCGGCAGTGCTCATCGACACAAGTGGATTGGGGTTGCCTGCCCCACAATGTACTGGAGAACATCAAAGCCATGCTGATGGCACAGCATGTCCACAGCTCCAGAGTGTTGAAGACAGCAAGTCTCGTCAACAAGCACTGGGGCCGGTGGGCAGCAGGCTGTGTTACTTTTGTCCGGCTCCCTCCAGGCGTGTCTCTGTCACTGTCTGTAGTTGACACCATGGTCAGGAAATTTGGCGGGATGGTTGGACTTGGCTTCAGATCGCAGCCATATTCGGCTTGGAGGGTGCTGTCTACTGATGAACTAGCTGCATTGAAGGAAATGCGCTGGTTGGCGCATATTGATATCGAAGGTCTCTATGTCTCAGATGAGGTACTTGCGTATGTGGTGGAGTTGCCTTGCCTGACGCACCTATTTTTGCATCGGTGCCAGTGCGCTGTCACTGTTGCCGGCTTGGAACAAGTTGGGAGGTTGACTAATCTTGAGCACCTGATTTTGTCTGGCTGTTGTCAAGTTTCGGACATTGGGCTGGAACTCGTGGAGAAGTTGCCATCCCTGACGAATTTGGATTTGACCAGGTGTGTACACATTTCAGAAAATGGGTTACAGCATTTGGAGAAGATATCAACACTGACGCGATTAGTGCTGCACGAATGTGGGCAAGTGAATGATGTTGGGTTGGAGCATGTTGGGAACCTGGCCTCCCTCACGGCCTTGGAGCTGTCACACTGCAGCCAGATCACCGATGCTGGTTTGGAATTTGTGGGAAAACTGAGGTTACTCACCCGGTTGGTTCTGAGGAAATGTGAGCGCATCACTGAAAGGGGTTTGAGGCATGTGGGCCAGCTGGTTGACCTGGTGCACCTGGAGCTGTCTTCGTGTGGGGCCATCAGGGACGTTGCTCTGGCGCACGTGGCAAAACTACGGTCCCTGAAGCACTTGAATTTGGGGCACTGTGGGCGCGTCACAGACATTGGTGTGGGTTGTGTTCATGAACTGGTGTTTCTGACCCAGCTGGTGCTGCAGGGATGTGAGCGCATTACAGATGATGGGCTGGGGTACGTGGGCAACTTATCCTCTCTTGTGCACCTGAATTTGTCTCATTGCAGACGGATAACGGATGTTGGTCTGGATGATGTGGGGAAACTGTCGTTTCTCACTTACCTGGATTTGTCCTGGTGTGGGAACATCACTGACGAGGGCTTGGAATCCCTGGGGAAGCTGACTTGCCTAACGCACCTGGACTTTCATATGTGCAGGCACATTACCGATGCTGGCCTCGAGAGGGTGGGCAGACTGGTGGGACTGCCACAAGATCGGAAGTGGTTTTGTGGCAGACTGGGAATGCCAGCTAGTGGTGATGGGTATGCGGACATGTAGACATTTGGGTGTGGTCTGCAGAAGCGCTCGTGCATGGCAGGTGTGCTTGCTGGTGATGGATGGTTGCATACTCTTGCTTTTGTCTGTTTGGAAGCCTGGGCAGTGAGTCGTACCGCTTGTAAGTATTGGGAGTGCCCATGCACAAAGCTCTTGCTGCGCTGTCAGTGCAGCATCAACGAGAGTGTCATCGGCATGGGAAGAACGAGCGCCCGAAGATTGAATGCTTTTGAAAGTGGGGCACTGAACGCTTGTTGATGCGATTGGATACATCGTCACACTGTTTCTGACGCGTCAAAAGTGTAAACTGAACGATGCATTTTGCTGTGAGTCATTGCCATGCAGAGGTCTGGTGGGCCCCGCGCCAAAACTGTCTCATATGGTGGCTTCACTTGCCCCAACGTTTCTCGATAGTGAATGCGCTGCACTACAGTCCACAGTCAAGGGCGGACTTCTGACAAACAGTAGGTTTGGTTATGAATATTCTAATCTCCATTTCACATCACTTCATATTCTCCAGGACCCACACCTTGTGCAGGCAAACAAAATTGGTAAAACGGCGGAGCGACAATATTGATCACGAAATATATGACAGGATCGAACGCAAACCTGATGCCCCGTGGTCCCAGTACCAATCGGGTGCATTCAGTCGAAGCCATTCTCGATGCAACAGTTGATCGAAACAGTATTCCAGTGGGACAATGTCAACAGTGGACGCTCGGCGTATTAAGGATTTTTTCAATACAGCTCAGGGTTGCGTTGTTCCCCCTTTGTGTTTTGCACCATAAACACCACACATTCTGAGAGTATTTGCGACGTGGGAGGACCTTCTCGCCAAGATGTTCTGAATCTAACATTGCCATCATTACAAACCCGTCCAGCCAAGCAATGCAATCAAGAGCCTGAGAACAGGCCCTCAAGAACAACTCAGTACCGTCACAAGTATATATGAAGGCAGTCTTCCAGTGCTCCACATTTTACCAGAGCACAGCCCCCAGGTCATTTTGCACAAATGTTCCACTGCGTCCTGCAATCAAATCACCTGCTCTGCAACTGAGCATGCAGGTGTGTTTGCTTAACCGCATAATGACCACCGCTTCACTGGGAGGATTATTTATGGTTGATGGCTAGCGATTGGTGTGCAACTTTTTGCTGCTTGAGATGAGCCGAAAAGAACGCTGCTGCAGAAAAATATTACCATGAAACGTTCAAAGGTCACTCATTGCTGGATGTCACTATTCCTGGTGTAGCATTGAGCTGGCGGATTCCCAGCCTATGCGTAATTCTTCGCTTGACGATTGCCAGATTGTGACAGAAAAGACATGGTCATGAAAATGTCTTAAAATCCATTTATTTGATAGAATTCTGAAATCGTTTGACCTAATTCGGTTCTTGAGATAGTTTTTAATCACACTCATGTTTGTTGGGGACAACATGAGCTTCGTGAAACAATGCCATGCATGTCAAAGAGAGATGCCTTGGTCGTGGTGTCTTGTCTGCAACGTGCAAAGGTGTCTTGTGGGGAAGTTTTGGATTTGTCTTTCCCGAAACTTGACAGCATTGTGACAGTCCTCTATTTCGCTTTGTCTCACAAGAAGTTGTTGTACTTTCGTTTTGCAATGGGGGCGTTTGGAAGTGACCATATGATTATGGCATGTTTCACACATTAGCGAAGAGATTATGTTCGATTTTGGTACGCTTAGCATCAAATTGACGCTGGGGGGAGGGGGGGGGGAGACAGACTTGTAACACTAAAAGATTATGTAATTGCCACGAAATCGACATAAGCATGGAAGGTGCCCGAAAGCGCCACTGGTAAGTGGCAAAGAACCCATGACATGTTCCTAAGCATCTTGCAAGTGATTGATCTATAAAGATGTCCTTAGAATGGATCAATTTGCAACCAGGTGAGGCTGCCCGCCTCATTTATAATGGCATTTATAATCCAATTCTTAAAACCCCCAAAAGCACAACTTTGATTATTGGGAAAACAATAAGAGGGGGTCCTCTGTGAGATATCTTGACAAAAGGGGGTCTTTTGTGACAAAGGGGGGGCATTTGTGGGGGTGCATTTGACAAAAGGGGGTCCTCTGACCATCCACTATATATTAGACGTATTGCTAGACCGGCACCAGACCGGTGCCAAAGAGGGCACACAACGTTTAGAGCTATGGGAGGGATTCGTAGCAATTGGAGTTGCGGAGGAGACCAAGCAGCAATAGGGGCTGCAGGAAGAGCAAGTGGCGACTGAATCTGCGGTGGGAGCCTATCAGCATCAGTGGGAAAAAGAATAAAACATGAATTATTGCAGCCGATGGGCACTGCAAAGGGTCGAATCTTGGGGCGCCCCCTTGCCCAATGGCCAGTGGATTCGTTGCCGGCTCTCTCCACGGATGTGTTATGGGCTTGGTAGAGCAAGCGCCCGAGCCGTTGTTCACTTGGGGATTAGCCCTGAGCCATTGCTGGGTGTCCGGTGGAGGGCTTCCACCATGGAGGGTCTCCACTGAAGGCGCAGAGGCGGAACGGTAATGGATAACAAGAACAACATGGCTTCCACTTGTACTTGCAATGCAACTTAAAGCAACATATAAATTCCTACTTCTAGGGCGAACATCAAATTTGTGGTGGCCTTCACCATTGGGGTCATTGTTCTCGGCGTGTTCGGCCACCCATTGCAAGCACTAGTGATACAACAATGTTAGTGGTATGGGGCGCCTGCCCTCTTTAAGCCACGGACCCGCCTCGCCAGGCACCTAGGTCCTTACGGTAACCTAGGCGGAACCACCCCGGCCTACTCCCATATAATATCGTATAATAGAATAAGGTCCGATTGGGGTGGTGTTACCGTATCTTGGGCAGTGCGTCCCCCACACCAAGAGACCATTAGTAGGGCATCCTCCACATCAGGCCAACATGCGTAATATTTTGTCCTCATCAGGGAGGTGGGACGTCCCTATCTCAGTGTGTAGATATGGGAGTAGATGCATGCATGGCTAACAAGCGTGCTGCATGTGGACGTTGGCTGTGTATCTCATCACATGTCTAGTCAACCACATCCTATGAACAAACGAATACTAAAGAGAAAGAGTGGTTGTTACATGGAAAATATTCCTACTGACAACCCTCACTAAAACTCTTCCTTCAACTTACCGGGTGGAAAGTTCATGCTATTCTATAATGTGCAACTTTCTCCTCTATGGCCTCCCGGATTGCACATATCCACGAAATGTTTAGGACATACATGGATCACCCAACAGGTCCCCCCGTGCGACCTCCTCGGGGCATCAACCCATGACCATGACCACGTTGGGTGTAGCCTGGGTTTCTGCCTCTACCCCGACCATGGGTTGCAGAGGATATAAATAGCCCAGCACCCTATATCCTCTTGCTACTCATGATAACGATGGACATGGCATTAATATGGCTATACTATGAATGGGACCAGTTTCTTTGATAATGGTATTCTTCTGTACCCAATGCAAGAGCGCTTATTACATGTAGAAGAACAAATGTCGGCTTCCCTTTAGGCCCCTGCTATTGTGGAAACACATGGGGGTCGAGAGAATTATGGCCATTAGTCTGGGTTGGTTAGTCATCTGTGGGATTCGACCCATTATTTGGATTCTTGGTGATGTCTAGATACTCGTAGGCTCTTTACTTGTCTGAATCCCCCAAGTATGGAGTAGTGTATGGCCTAGGGAAATCCCTGTACTTAAGGGACAGGCTGTGGGGCAGACTGGGCTGCGGTGTATTGATAGTGGGTCCGATATGGGGGTATGCCGGGCGATACAGTCGTGACACACTGATGTACATTGTAGTGTCTGTGTGACGGGTGGTCAGGCCGGAATGTGGCCGACCACCAGTATGTACGCGGGGGTGTGTTGCTCCCCGCCCTGTTACCCGTTTTGGCTCACTGCCTCGCTCTGCACGGGCCTCGCGGCCCGGGGAGCAAGCTGCCTTAGCTACCCGCCGTCTTCAAACAGCAGAGCCGCCCGATCCCCGAGCGCAAGAGGGCCCACCGCGCAAAGAACAAACGAGCACCCCGATTATGCCCGCCGGGCATGGCGGAGGGGCCATCGGTCCATCGGGTGCAGGCGGAAGAAGTGGGGACGTGCGCCGGAGAAAAGGGACCAGCGGAGGCCATTAAAAGAGCCCTGCAACAAGTGGTTTCGGAGCGCGGAGCCGCGAGGAAGATCGCCGGCGGATGACGCCGGGAATGGTGGCGTTGGGTGAAGCCGCGACCGAGGGGCGTAGTGACGAGAAACGGCGCCAGAATCGGGTGCGGATCGAGCTGCATGGAAGCAGCAACCGAGGCGAAAGAGGACCCGACGCCATGGAAAACGCCAGCAAGTCGAAGGTATGAAGATGGAGTTTTGAAAGCGCCGAAGGATCGCCGTTGGAGGAGGAAGAGGGGCGGAGCAATGCGGAAGAAAATGCGGCGCTGAATCGGTGCTGAAGCGGTGCTGTTTGGGCTGCCTTGTTGGGTATGCGGCGCCAAGGATGCGGCGCTCGATGGCGCCATTGGCAGGCCATGGAGGTGCGTGGAATTGAAGGCCCAGCATGCCAAGGACGCGGGAGCGCCGGAGAGGGCGCATTGGCGGGTGCAATGGCGGAGCGCAGCGCTGGAATGCAGCGGCATTCCCACGGCTGAATGGCAGGGAATGCAGCGCCGAGGAACTAGCGCATGATGGCAGCCTTGGTAGGCCATGAATTCACGTGGAATTGGAGGCTCTGGCTGGCCAAGGATGCGGAGCGCCGGAGGGGGCGCATTGGCGGGCGCAAAGGTGGCATGCAGCGCCGGGATTCAATGGCATTCCCGAGGCCGTGTGGCTGGGGATGCGGCGCCGAGGAAGCAACGCGCGATGGAGGAGTTGGCTGGCCGTGGATGCGCGGGGAATCGGAGGCCCCGGCTGGCCAAGGACGCGGGAACGCCGGCGGAGGCGTTTTGAATGGATGAATGCAAAGGCGGTGGATGGAGCCAGAAAGAAGCGGCATTCCCGTGGCCGCATGGTGGAGAATGAAGGCGCGAAGACGTAGCACGGCGTGGAGCCGTTGGCGAGCCTTGGAAGCAGCGAGCGGCGGAGGACGATGGAGAATGGTGGACGCCGCGGCGAGGCGCTGGACGGTGGCGATGCAGCGAGGAAGCGGCAATCAAGCGGCCGCAACGCTGGGGACGCGGCGCCGAGGACGCAGAGCGACATGGGTGCAGCGGCAGGCCGAGAACGCAGCGCGCGGAGGAGGACCCAACGTAAAGCGACGCGGGAGCCGAGCAGCTGACCGGTATGCCGCGGCATGACGCTGTCATGCCGCGCGGATTCGCAGCGCCCGGCCCGGCCGTGTGGGGAGCAGGCGGGGCGCCGCCATTCTGGGTGGTGCTGCCCCGATCGGAGCGCGAGATCGAGGCGCAGGCCGGAGCCAGGGGCAGGCGAGCGCGGGCTCCTCGCGCAGGCGTTGCCGGTGGGTGGAGCAGCAGCAACAACGTGTCGGACCTGCGGCGAGGCACACCCGGCGACCGGGACACGGTACCGTCGCGGGGCGCATCACGTGCGTGTGACAGGACGTATCAGGAACCTCCCCCGGGCTGGAGGGAAGCTGAAATTGGCACGGGGGGGCGCCACCCGCTTGCAAAGCCCAAAGTACTAGGTGGGCAGTGTGTTGGTGAAGTACGGGGCGTAAAAGGCAAAGTACTACGAGTTGGCGAAGGAGGCAAAGTACTGGGGGTGGTGCGCAAAGTACTGCGCGTCTACAAGCGTCTACAAAGTACAGACTTGCTGCGCGAGTGGGGGGAATTGGAGGCCACGTGACAATGCAGGAGGGTGGCCACCCTCACTGGCGCCCACCTGGAAATTGGGCACCAGTTGTGGTGTAAAGTACTGGGCCCAAGGTGGGGTGTTTAAGACTACTGGCGTAATTTGTTGGTGGGATTCTAGCGGTTGGGGCGGTTCGGAAGCCGAGAAGATTGCAAGGCAGAGAGAGTCGACACACCCTTGAGGAGTATGCGACCCGGGGGTGTGACACCAAAGGGATACAGTGGAGACTCGGGCGCGCGCAGCCACCTTCGGGTGAATTGCGCAGTGTGATTGCGCCGAGTGGGGCACCCATTGCTAGGGTGCTGGGTAGCTGAGGAGCAGCAGTTGCCCAGAAGCATGTATTGTTGTTGTATAACATGCTTCAGGATTCTGACAGAGCGGCGGTCCAGCGCAGGCCCCGAGTTGGCGGCCTGGATTCGTCCCACCTAGGAATCTTGAGTGGGCCGAATTAACCCTCGAGATTTCCTAGTGTGGTGAGGATGTGCCAGACAGAGAGCAGTCTGTGGTAGGCCCCGAGTTGGCGACCCAGGCTGGACACCTGGTGCAGGCCCCGAGTTGGCGGCCCAGGTCGAGATAGAGAGCAACCTAGTGCAGGCCCCGAGTTGGCGGCCTAGGTTGGACATCTGAGGCAGGCCCCGAGTCGGCGGTCTCGGATCGAGATCTGGACGGCAGGAGTCGTGGAGCACACCACCTTCATGACTACCCATCCTGACCACATCGTCTGACTACTCAGTGGGTCAGTAGGGTGCCATTACACCAGACCCCCTAGTGAGGGAGTCCTCGTGTGGCTCTAAGGGCCATTAGGGTGCCAGTACACCAGGTCCTGGGTCCATAGGGTGCCAGTGCACCAGACCCAAAGTGCGGTTGGGGTGACTTAGAGGGCCTCTCTCCACAGTAGGGTGCCACGGTGTGCCAGTGGAGAGGGAAGACTGGGACACCTTCCCAGTTAGTGTGGTTGTAGAAGGCTAACCCCGCCAGGAACCTGCCTAGTCGTGGCAGACCTGGTTGAAGCCGTCGGGGGCCCTACGATGCGCTAGGAGGGTGCAAGCAGACTGGCATAGATGGGACATCAACCAGGTTACCTCTGAATTCTGGGTTGTACATGTGCCCACTTTCGGTGTGGTGTCAACCCTGAGGTGTTCTGGTAGGTGAGGCTATTAGAGGCCGTTCCCGGGTGGTCCTGTCCCAGGCAAGGGGCAACCGGTTTCAGTTAGCTGTGAAGTTGGGACTAGACTAGTTGAGGACTCACGGACACTGCCCCCGAAAAGGTCAGGGATTCGTCCTTGTCCGAAGTACATGGGTAAGCCTGTGGGGAATCACTAGTTGAATACCTTCTGATCAGTCTGGCTGGCTGGTGGAAAAAAGGGTCACTCTGAGCGAGATAGGGACTACGTCTTGTTTTATGACCAGGATTGGGAGGTTCCGAGAGCCTCTGACTACACCGGCATGTCTACCCAGTTTGCAGTCCATAGCTCACGGTTGATTCTTTCATGTCCAGTGGTATGCAGTTGACATGGATTTTGTTTATATTTATACGACACCATATTGCGAGGATTTAGTGGATTGTGGGGCTGCTCTTGTTGTTGAGTGGTGCATAAGTGCCCATAAGGGGATAGCACACTCAAGCAGCCGAGTCGTATCCCATGAGATAGACTGATACCATTTTGTGGGCAGAGCGGAGAGGCACATATTCACATTTTCGTTGATTCATTGTTATTGTTGGATTCCTGCACCTGTACAGTAGCAATGCTCCATGTATTCTTTGCACAGAGGCAGGCTGGTCTTTGACATCCCCCACATGCACATGCTGTTATTTTTCCACCCACAGACATGGTGCATGATGGACCTGGTCGTTGTTGGGATAGTCATGGGAGATCAGAGGAGGCCTAGGGTGGCTACATAGCACCCACTGTGTTGATTCAGGGATGGCTGGTCAGTTGGACCAGGAGGCAGTTCAGCATTACTGCCATGTAGGACTGACGTAGACCTGAGTCAGTGTCAGGTTAACATACCAGTATTCTTTCGTACTCTAACTGGTATAGTAGCGTTAGGAGATCAGTGGTTTGGCTAGCCAGTGAGCCAAAGCCACTTTGCTCAGTTTCGGTTTGATGCGTCTGTATGGTTGAGGTAGTGGTAGACACAGGGTGGTACATGCTTGGCCAGGCACTACACCGAACTGAAGCACATCAGCAGTATCAAGAGATGCGACATCTAGGCATCAGGGAGCCGGTGCTTTAAAGTCTCATGCCCCATTGGGAGAGACCCCAGAGATGTCCTGGGAGTGGGATTCCTTGATTGATGAGGATCCCATATGTTGCAGATTCAGTGGATAGAGACTGTTCCGACTTCATTGCTGTGGGCGGCCTCAGACCCAGGAGCCGGAGTCAGGACCATTGCTCTGTAGGCTTTAGCAGTGGTATATTGCACAGGTGTGCCAGAGTTGGTTGACATTGTGGTCTTGTTGGTTCTGCACATAGCCAGCAGTTCTGAGCATGTCACTGATTCTATGTTGTATATCAGAGTATTCCACTGTGATAGGACACTCATGAGTGTTGGATACATGGGGTAGTATGAGGGCATGTTATATGATTTCAACTCAAACTTGATCAAGAGGAATATGATAGGAACAGCTGGTCGATTCCGTGAGACATAGGGTCATCCTCTTTTGAGTTGAGAATCCCTACTTGAGTTCACTGCTAGGAGGGTTGTGAGGATGGTAGCAGTGAGGGGATATCATGATGTTCACATACCAGGTTATCAGTAGAAACCTGACCTGTGTTTGCACTCGATTTTATCTCTTGTGGCGGACAGTTGCAGGCCCCAGGTGCAACTGGGGGCATTGGACTGCTATACTCAATTCTCTAGTTGGAGAATGTGAGTACTCGGCTAGCAGTGAGCCATGTAGACATCGCCGAGGACGGTCGATGCACCCCAGGGGGAAGTAGCTGGACATTGCTAGATGTAGCAGGGAGCCAGAGGACAGAGATAGCTTCCAGTCTCAGCATCCTCATCTTCAGGTACAGACACACAAGGTCGAAATCGGTGGATGGTTATAGAGGATAGCAGACCTGTTCACTTGCATGGTGGTTAGCAGTGATGGGTAGAGCTAGCACCGATAATATATATTTGGTGTGTACTGTGGGCTGATGATTACTTGAGTGTATGATGGTATTGGAGGGTATTGGTCATATACACATTCTTGGATATGGAGGTGATCGACAGTCGCTATGTATTCGTAAGAGGAAGTGCCCATCCCCCGGTCGTTAAAAATGGGGGCGCCCAGCGCATTGATCGCATTCCCTCCGGGCCCATAATAGGAGGTCGACCGAGAGCGCCCAGAGTACATTTTGCTGTATCGACGACTGTGTTGAAATCCAGGGATGATGACCTATATTAGATCAGTGGTGCTCTATGATGTGGTTGGTTATTGAGGTCGAGGCCACTTGATCACACTCGAGGAATCCTTTCTCGATTGCAGTCAGCGGTTGAGATTGTACCTGTATCGAAATTGAGGCATATTGGGTTAGATTAGAGGAGATTGCTTTGATGCCGGTCGGACATTTTGGCTGTGTGGTTGATATTGAGATTGATGGTTGTGACATGAGGAGGCTCATATTTGCTCTCATGTTAACAATCATGGCTACATTTGGCTGGGCCCAGACCGGAAGACAGTCGGACAATGGCGCCAAATGTCTGATTGAGAAATTATTTTGAGGATACTGGATAGTTTTCATAACATCCTATGGTGAGACTATCCCGGCTGAGGGCACAGACGGGAAGGAAGTGGACAAAATTTGTTGATTTTATCTGTCATTCTTTTATGAGCTCTGGATCTGAGAGAGAGGTAAAAAGAGAAAAAACGAGCTACAGACACTTTTATTCTTTTGAGAGAGGAGTTGCGGCTATTCATTTTGTTTCCATGGTGTTGGGATTTTGTTGACTCAGTACAGTGGTGCATGATCTGCATAGCATTGTCTTCAGATCCGAGTGGAGTTGAGTTTTATTCAGTCCTTGAGACGGGAGACTTGGTGCTGGTAAGACTGATAGTGGTATGGGACACCGGATGTTGAGGCCAGACCGATGCTTTACTGATTGATGATCGGGCTGAGATAGATAGAAGACTATGATTGATCAGTGCAGTGAGGAGTTGAGAAATCTTTTATTGGGGTACCTTGTCATGGTGGATATAGAGATGGAATGACTAAGGTACACTGCAGTTTCAAAGAGGAAAATATACTTCGGAGAGATTCATCTGAGGGATTAGGATAGAGAGGATTATCAGTATATGTATACCGATCCCCAGATGGACAGCTGGCTCATGAATTTTCTATTTTTGCATCAGATTTGTCAGGTAGTGGATAGTCGGATACTCCTGATCGACTGGCTACACACTTAGTGTACAAGTAGATAGCACTCGTGCTGACCTGATATATTCGGGCACAGGTCATAGCATTATTTCATCTTTTCTGCTTTCAAGATGAACACGAGTGTACATCCGACATAGTGATGGGAGAGACCTGACTTGGAGATTTTTGAGATGAGCAACTGTTGCAGTGATACTGAAGGGGTCCCAATAACAAGAAGGTCGGTTGATTTTCTTGTACACTGGAACATATCCCGAAATTCTACAGAGGGATTGGACAGATGGTCATTGGAGTATGCCTGAGGTGATACTAGCTTGGCAGTTAGGTCAACCATTGGGTAGCCGATCGAGGACATTGACTGCGGACTTGTTTTCGAGGGCGAAAACTCCCCCCAGGGGGAAGTATTGTTGTGGAAACACATGGGGGTCGAGAGAATTATGGCCATTAGTCTGGGTTGGTTAGTCATCTGTGGGATTCGACCCATTATTTGGATTTTTGGTGATGTCTAGATACTCGTAGGCTCTTTACTTGTCTGAATCCCCCAAGTATGGAGTAGTGTATGGCCTAGGGAAATCCCTGTACTTAAAGGACAGGCTGTGGGGCAGACTGGGCTGCGGTGTATCGATAGTGGGTCCGATATGGGGGTATGCCGGGCGATACAGTCGTGACACACTGATGTACATTGTAGTGTCTGTGTGACGGGTGGTCAGGCCGGAATGTGGCCGACCACCAGTACGTACGCGGGGGTGTGTTGCTCCCCGCTCTGTTACCCGTTTTGGCTCACTGCCTCACTCCGCACGGGCCTCGCGGCCCGGGGAGCAAGCTGCCTTAGCTACCCGCCGTCTTCGAATGGCAGAGCCGCCCGATCCCCGAGCGCAAGAGGGCCCACCACGCAAAGAACAAACAAGCACCCCGATTATGCCCGCCGGGCATGGCGGAGGGGCCATCGGTCCATCGGGTGCAGGCGGAAGAAGTGGGGATGCGCGCCAGAGAAAAGGGACCAGCGGAGGCCATTAAAAGAGCCCCACAACACCTGCCGTCACAAGGGGGCCTCCGATGCGCGTGGTGGTTAGCCGCTCGATGCTCCGCCTTTGCCGGGTCTGAATGGTTGGACTGCGCGTGCTTGACACAATGCTCGTGGCGGTATACTTGGGGAGAGGCGAGTTTGTGGGTTCCGCTGGCCAGGTCAGCCAAGGTCGCGGGGTCGGGCCGCGGGAGCATTTTGCTTGTGCGAGAAAGGACCATTACTACACCGCACTCACCACATAAGTACGGTGGCCAGCTTGCGGGCCACCAGTGCTGAAATAACTTGTGTCATGGCACCCACACCAGTGCCTTAGTGTACTGTCATTGTACCCATACACTTCATATTCCAATAGCAATTGTTTTGACCATTCATAATCTGATAAGAAGCATGCTCACATCAATGTGTACATCTTGTATTATGACTAGTTTGCGTATTAGCAATAGGAGTTCTGCTATTCTGAAATGCTTGGACCAATTCCTATGCATTGGCAACTGCCTTTGCTAATTCCCAGCTGTTATGTTCATGGCCATAACCCAGCCATTTGACAAGGTACTTGGCACGTGGGCCCGTACGCCGTGGTTTCGTCAGCGCCCCCGGATCCCCCCGTCGCCTGGTGGTCCACGCATGCTTGGCACAGACACCTCTGCCTTGCGGGAGGCAGGCATAATCGGGTGCGCGCTCACTCTTGATCGGTTGCTATGGTCCTAGGAATGCGGCCTGGATGGACCGGCTGTTTGGGAATGGTGGAGTGTGCAGGCGGTTGCTCCCCGGGCCGAGCGGCCCGTGCAAAGCAGGGTGGTGAGCCAGAATGGTAACAACAAGGGGTCAGACCAACCCTCCCCCTTGTGCACGGTGATTGGCTGGTCCGGGGTCAATCACCTACAATAGGCAGATATCTATTGTACATTACATAATGCAACCGTCTCTCGCACCCAGCGTACTCCAGAACCGACCCACATTGATACACCATAACCCACTATACCCCCACGGCCTATCCTTTAAATACTAAAACTCTTCAAGGCTGTATCTTCATTATTACTTTGGGGAATCTAGCATGTAATGGATCTAAGAATAACTACATCTCATAAACAAGCTATATAATGAATGAACTTCCACTAATAGGCTTTAACAAATGACTAAAGACCTTACTTCACATGACCCCCATATGTTTCCATAATAGTACTTCCCCCTAGGGAGAGTTTTCGCCCTCAAAAACATGACCAAGTCAATGTCCTCAACTGGCTACCCAAAGGTTAACCTAACTATGAAAAAGCTGAAGTCCACCTCAGGTTTACTTCTATGGCCTTTGTATTGCCTCTTAATAGAACATTGGGATACGTTCCGTTATTCTAGAGAACCACCACTGCTCTCATTGTCATTGGGACTTCATAAATACCATTGCAACAACTGCTCATTTATAAAACTATCATAGTCAAGTCCTAAACATCACAATACTGGATGAGCACTCGTGTTTGCCTTTTTATAGAAGCAAAAAAGATAAAATAATCAAAAGACCTATGCCCGAGTGCACTCGGTTATCATGAAGTGCCTGCAATCAACAAACTCCTTGTGTCACTGGTCGACCAGGAGTATCTAGCTACCACTACCCAACAAATCAAATATAATATGGAAAACATATGAGTCAATTGTCTATCTAGGAATATCAATAAACCCCCAGACCCTCATCCCATAGATAAATCTCTCAGAGGATTAACTTCCCCTTGGAACTGCAATATACCTTAGTCATTTCAACACTGTCTCCACCATGACAAGGTATCCTAATGAAAGATATCCTGACCCCTTATAGCACAATCTATCATCACCTCTATTTATATCAATCCCATTATTAATAATGCAAACAAGGTCTGGCCTCAACTTCAGGTGTCCCATACCACTGTTGGTTTTACCAGCACCAAGCCACTTTGTTTCAAAGACTGATGAATAAACTGCTACTAATTGGGAGGCAATAATGTACTCATAGGAAACTCTATGCAAATGGCTCTGCTCACAACAATCCCTTAGATGAACCAACTGTGAACAGATCATACTTTCCTCCAATATCTAAGTTTTCTCTATGAATGAGCATATAAACTATGCACCACCATATCTAGTTAGCAAAATCCCAACACTATGGAAACAAAATAAATTGGTTGCAACAAATCTCAAAAGAATGATGATGTCTAGGCTCTCTTTTGTTCTATCTCTCTCTTGGATCCAGAATTCCCAATGGGACTGACAGATAAAATTTGCAAAATTGTCCACCACTTCCTTACCATATGTGCCCTCAAATAGGATAGTCTAATTATTGGACATCATCACAACAATCCAATATCCTCAAGCCATATCCAAGTCAGACATTTGGCGCCTATGTCCAACTACTCTCTAGCCTGGGTCCAGCCAAATATAGCTATGACTATTGTCATTTGGGTATGTATGGTATGATCTCCTCATGCCATAGTCATCAATCTCAATATCAGTATAGAACTAGTTAAAACTTCTGACCATCATCAAGGTAGTCTTTACTAATCCAACACATGTGATCCACCTTGATTCTAATACTGACACAGTCCCAACCATTGACCATAACCAAGAAAAGGCTCTTTGAGTGTAATGTAGTGGTCTCCTATCTGTGTGTGACTATCCATGTCACCAGAAACCATAAATCTAATGATAGCCACCTTTCTTGGATTCCAACACCGGTCTCCGATATGGCCTATGATGCTCTGGGATACTCAGTCCGCCTCCTATTATAAAGCCCGGAGGAAGACCTAGAATGATAATGGCCTTTTCTATTATTATATACCAGGAAGGCACGGCAACCTCCTATTGTATGCCGGAAAGTGCATTCATTGGCCGGGCATCCCCTATTTTTAAAAATTGGGGGAAGCTGCTTACGAACATAAGGCAACCGGTAAAACCTTCATGCCACCCAGGAATATATATATGCAACCAATATTCACGAACTTCATCTCATATACTCGAAAGTCATCGACCCGCAAAACACATACAAATATAGATCATCGGTATATAGCTCTACTTGTCATCACGAACCACTTGTGTATGATCAGGTCTACTATCCTCATGATCCATCCACCGATTTTGACCTTATGTGTCTGCACCAGTAGTAAGGATTTTTGAGACTGGAAACAATCCTCTATCCTCTGTATCCATGCCACATCCAGCAATGTCCAATTACTTCCCCCCGGGGTGCATCGACCATCCTTGGTAATGTTAGGGCTTTTGAATAACCCTTGGCTGGCTCACTAATAACCGAGCGCTCAAATTCCCAAATTAATGGAATTGAGCCGAACTGACCAACACCCCCAGTTGCACACGGTATGCAACTGTGCTCCTCGAGAGATAGGTTTGAGTGCTGGCCATAATCAGGTCTCTACAGATGACCTGGCACATGGGCATCATGACATCTTTGAATAGACTGCTCCCATACTCACACGTCCTGTAGCAATCAATTCTATTAAGGATTTTCAACTCAGAAGAGAGAGTAATCAGTAAACCGGCCAGCTGCTCATGATATTTAATTTTTCTTCCTTTATATGTGAGCTGAAATAAACAAGTATGCCTCTTGTGCTACCCATATCTTCAACACTCTGGAGTGTCCTAGTACCCCAACAATATAGTACACTCCTCATCAAATGTATATCGAACCAGTGATCTGGCTAGAACTACTGATTGTGTGCAATAGTCTATAAGTTCTTAATATCAACTGACGTTAGCACACCTGTGCTATATACCACTGTTCTATAGTCTATGGCAGTGGTATATCCACTGCCATAGCCTATAGAACAGTGGTCCAAAATCTGGCTCTTAGATCTGGGGCTGCCCACAGCAATAGAGCCCGGACCAGTCTCTCTCCACTGTATCCATATCGCTACTGAGGCAACACCATATGAATAGGGGTCACACCTATACTGACATGTACAAAGTCCCATGGACTTGTTCGCCCAACTAGGCGCCCTATCATGTGAACTATGAAAGACCGTGTGTGCTTCAATTCAGTGTAGTGTCTGACCAGGCATTGTCCACCCTGCGTCTACCTCTACCTCAGCACCACGCTGACGCGTCAAAACCAAAAATGAGTAAAAATGGTATTGGCTCACTGACTAACCAAGCCACAAACACCTGATGCGCTCCTGTTGATTGGTTAGAGTCACAGATATCCGATCAGTGTAACTTGACACTGACTCAGATCCGCACCAATCCTATATGGCAGTAGTGCCAAACTGCCTTCTAGACCACCTGACCAGCCATCTCTGCATCAACACAGTGGTGGTATCGCAACCACTCTAGGCATACCCTGATCTCTTATGACTATCCCATCAATGGCCAGGACCCGCATGCATACAAGCTGCAGGTGAAATGAACAATCTATGCATGAGGGGGATGTCCAAAACTAGCTCGCCTCTGTAAATAAAGAATATAGCAGAGCACTACCAATATAAGGTGTAGAATTTAGACCAATTGAATGAACAAATGTATGAATCTATGCTCAATTCACTGTGTCCAAAACTGTGCTAGCTTTAATATACACCATTGTACTTGGGTGCTCTCACATGCATTCCCAAGACAGAAACACTCAACACTGTGGTACCAGTCTCTCTCAGAGGAATGACATGGTTGTTTGAGTGTGTTATCCCCTCATGGGTACTCATACACAACTCAACGTCAATAACAACCCCACAATCCACTAATTCTAGCTTAATGTGGTGTCATAGAGAGGCAATACCCAAAAATAAACCTCTCTGGATAGCTGGGATATCACCTCTACTCGCTGTCCCATATCCTGTCAAAGCAATACTGAGTGCAATTCTCCCTCATGGAGTCTCAATGCTACTTAGATAAGCACGTTTCTCTGTCTTGGAGTCATAACAATACTCACACTATACACAACTCTACCACTAATCTATACAGCAAGTTTGCATCCACTTGCAAGCACATGGTCCCAGAAATATGCTTACAATATGCTATCAACATGTCCATTTACTTCAGCATACAACAAGTGAGCATCTCCACACCACAAACTCAATGTGCCCCTCTGTCTCACCAGTATTAAGTAGCAAGCAATATTGTTACGCGCACCGGCCTGATGTGGGGGACGCCCTACTACTGGCCCTTGGTGTGGGGGACGCCCTGCCCAAGATAACTATTCTCAACCCATAGTTTCCATTCTAGGTATTAGGATACGGGAGTAGGAGGGGTGGTTCCGCCTAGGTCCCCGTAAGGACCTAGGTGCCCGGCGAGGCGGGTCCGCAGCTCAAAAAGGGCAGGAACCCCACACCCACAGACTTTACATATCAAATATTGCATGGTCAAAACAACTGCAGAGTAAACCTCATGACAATATGCTCCCTGACCATGTCCAGCTGCATACAATGTATATGGAAATAGTAGCAATAAAATGCACAACTGCCTACAACACCATCTCTCAAAATATACATGGTCAGGCTATGAACACATCCTCTCAATCATCTATCAAAAATAGAGTCCACAGGCTACAGGCACCACCTCAATCAAATCTGATGCCTCATTGACTGAATCAACAAAGTGAGGATAGCAAATGTACAAAAATCTTTGCATATACACCCCAAAATAGTTTTCTATTAATTGTGCACCACTGGACAACAAAGAATAGACAACAAAAGCAATGGGCTGATAGCAAACTGACGTATATATATCAGCATAGTCAGAGGCTCTCAGAACCTCCCAATCCTGGTCACTCGACCAAGACGTAGTCTCTATCTCACTTAGAGTAACCCTTTTTTTACCAGTCGGCTAGACTAATCAGATAGTATTCAACTAGTGATTTCCCACAGTCCTACACATGTACTTCTGATAAGGATGAATCCCTGACCTTTTTGAGGGCAGTGTCTGTGAGTCCTCAACTAGTCTAGTCCCAACTTCACAGTTAAACAAAACCGGTTATCCCTTGCCTGGGACAGGGCCACCTGGGAACGGCCTCTAATAGCCTCACCTACCAGGGCACCTTACGGCTAACGCCGCACATGGAGTGGGCACATGTACAGCCCACGTAACTCAGGGGAATTCAAGACCTAGTCCCTCCTCCCTAGCCACTTGTTCTCAAAGGTGGAATCTGGTCGGTGTCCCTTCTATTCTAGTCTACTTGCAACCCCTCTAGCATATCGTAGGACCTTTGCCGGCCTCAACCAAGTCTGCCACGATGAGGCAGGTTTTTGGCGGGGTTAACCTTCTACGATCGCACTATCTGGGAAGGTGTCCCAGTCTTCCCTCTCCACCGACACACACGGCACTCTAATATGGAGAGAGGTCCCCTAATTCACCCCAACCACACTTCGGGTCTAGTGCATTGGCACCCTATGGACCCAGAACCTGGTGTACTGACACCCTAATGGCCCTTGGAGCCACACGAAGACTCCCTGTCTAGGGGGTCTGGTGTACTGGCACCCTACTGACCCACTAAATAGTCAGTCAATGAGTTCAAGGGTGGTAGCCATGAAGGTGATGTGGTTTGCCAGCACTCCATGACTCCTGATGTCCAGATCTCGATCTGAGACTGCCATCTTGGGGCCTGCCTCAGATGTCCAGTTTAGGCCGCCAACTCGGGGCCTGCACTAGGTTGCTCTCTATCTCGACCCGAGCCGCTAACTAGGGGCCTACACCAGGTGTCTAGCCTGGGTCGCCAACTCGGGGCCTACCACAGGCTGCTCTCTGCCTGGCACATCCTCACCACACTAAAAAAATCTAGGGGTTAATCTCGGACCACCCAAGCTTCCTAGGTGGAGCGAATCCAGGCTACCAACTCGGGGCCTGCACTGGATTGCCGCTCTGTTGGTAGACTCTGAAACATGGATAAAATAAAAATACCAAATGTTTCTAGGTAACTGCTACTCCTCTAGCTGTCTATCACCCGTAGCAATGGGTGCCCCATCCAGCGCCAATCAGTTGCGTAATTCATTTGAAGGTGGCCACGCGCGCTTGGATCTCTGCTAATTCCTCTCGTGGCACACCCCAAAACTACATGTTTTTTGGGGTCCTTGGGGTGTGTCGACTCCGTTTACTGCCCTGCAATTCCCTCAGCTAATCGGTTCTACCATTAGCCTTAACAACCAATAGTTAATGCCTCATTGAAGCTCTAGTGTATAACAATTTTTGGTCCCAATTTGTAATTCCTTGTAGACACAAGGGGTGACACGGCTCCACTGTAACCTTTCCCCCTCGTGCCGCGAGTTCTAGGCACTAGGGTGCATGCAATGTACCACCCCCAATACCCAGTACATTAGCCTGGAGTGGCCCAATGTACTGTTCCACTTTGGCAGTACTTTGGGGTGCGCGCGCTTCTAAACAATACCCAGCACGGGCGCCACTCGACTCCAACGGCCAATCAAACTTCCAATAAACCCCCCCACATGCCAGTGCTGCCCTTTGCGCCTATTCAATAGCCACTTAACAGGTTCCCAATGGCTGCATGCCGTACTCCCCTGCCTGCTAGTTTGACGCAGCAGCTCCCCCCCTGGCGCAGGTTGCCTGCCAGCAGCGACGCAGGCTCGCCGGCCGGCCACAGCATTTCGCCCTCCGGCGCGCTTCCGCTCGGCCCATATGCGCAGCCTCATGGCTGCCGTGTGGCGCTTGCATCCACCGGCCGGATTGGCCGCAATGCACTTCCTCGCGGGGCAGCATCATCCCATACTCCGCGGTGGAGGCCACAAGGTCCCGCCGCATCGCGAGCTTGCCAACCGGCTGTGGCGTTTTATCATCCAGCGTGATTTCAATCGGCCAACACGTGCAGCCTCGTGGCCACCGCGTTGCCCTTGTATTTGCCAGCCGAATTGGCCACATTGTGTTGCCTCACGGGGCAGCATTGGTCCATACTCTGCCATGAAGGCCTCTAGGGTCTGCGACCTCTTGCAACAACATGGGCTCGCCGGCCAAACGTGGCGTGCTGCCCTCCGGTGCATTTTCACCCAGCCAACACGAGCAGCCTTGCGGCCACCGTGTGGCGCTTGTATTCACTGGCCAGATTGGCCTCAACACACTACTTTGCAGCCCCGCATTGACTCGCCATGGCCGCTACGTTCACCTTCAAAATGAACGACCTGCACCCCCTAATTTTGCCATTCGGGGGTGTCCATTCTCGGTCGTTCTCACTCACGCAGCCTTTCACCGGCATTGCCCCACACGCTTAAGCTCGGCACCCACGATTCAATAGGCAACATCGCTCGCTGCCAGTGCTTTGCTGCAGAGAGCCGTTGCTCAATATTCTCACTCGCCGGTGCCATCAAAATGGCGCTTTATCTTTGCACAATCGGCGACCCTTCGCCTTTCCAGCGCCTTGACATTCCTTCGCCATGTCCTCTATGCCGTTCGCTACACCGAATTAGTATTGCATCGCTATGTATCTCTTGTTCTCCACCTTTGCCTCCCGCCACGCTTATCCCATGGTGCTCCTTCCCCCAATATCCATCGATGCTAAAACTCCGTTGTAGAATCCATCACCCCATGGCCTTAAAGTCTAGCCGGGGTCCTTCCATTCACGGCGCTTCATTCATTCATGCTCGGGGTATCTGCTCCATCCATGCGATACCTCATCGTTTCCAGATGCTTCAATTTTGCAGTCTTCCACTGGTTGCCTAGGCTTTAAAACCACTTGGCGCATGGGCCCATATGCCATAGTTTTGTCAGCGCCCCCGGATCCCTCCGTTGCCTGGTGGTCCGCGCATGCTTGGCGTGGATACCTCTGCATTGTGGGAGGCGGGCGTAATCGGGGCGCACGCTCACTCTTGATCGGTTGCCACAGTCCCAGGAATGCAGCCTGGATGGACCGGCTATTCGGTAATGGAGGAGTGCGCAGGCGGTTGCTCCACAGGCCGAACGGCCCATGCGGAGTAGGGTGGTGAGCCGGAACGGTAACAATGAGGGGCCAGACCAAACCTCCCCCTTGTGCATGGTGATTGGGCGGTCCGGGGCCAATCACCTACAACAGGCAGGCATCTACTGTATAGCACATAATGCAACCGTCTCTCGCACCCAGCATACCCCAGAACTGACCCACATTGATACACCGTAACCCACTATACCCCCACGGCCTATCCCTTAAGTATTGAGACTCCTCAAGGTTGTATCTTCACTATTACTTTAGGGAATCTAATATGTAATATGTCTACAAGTATCTGCAGCTCATAAACAAGTTGTATAATGAATTGGATTCTACTAATAGGCCTTCATAAATGACTAAAGGCCTTACTTCACTCGACCCCCATATGTTTTCATAATAGTACTTTATATATTCTTGTCTATGGACACACTTTTTAATCCTTTTATCAAGGTTGCGTTCAATTTCGTACTCTAGTTCCCCCTCAATCTCGATAGGGACTGCTGGTGGCTCTATTCTGCCACTAGCCTTGTAAGGCTTGAGTCTCGATGCATAGAAAACCGGATGTATCTTACTCATGTTTTCCGGGAGTTCTAGTCGATATGCGACAGAACCTATCCGGTCAAAGATGGTGAAGGGCCCAATCCACCTCAATAACAGTTTCCAAATTCCAGGGTGCTTGAGGGTAATATGTTGTGTTGAAAGAAGGACGTCATCTTCTTTATTAAATGACACATCCCTCCGATGTCAATTAGTATGCTTTAACTGCTTGTTTCGTGCTTTCTCTAAGCATGCCCTGGCCTCTTTTAGCATTGGTTGGACACGGTGATCAAATCATGTCACAACTGGTAATCCCTCCATAAGGGGTATACCAATATGCTTCAAATGAGGCTGCTATGATCTATCAGTGGCCACTGCGAAGCCACAAGCATTTGGATTATCATAGCTTTTCAATGGCTTCTGAATTGTCACCCCAAGAGCTAAAGGACTCCGTGGGTATTGACTATAATTCAAATAGAATGGAGTCTCTTAAGTTGAATTGTTCTTTGAGTTGTTCATTATAAACTCAGCCATGGCTATCAGTTCATCCTACACGTCTTGATCAGCATGCGTATAACTATGCAAGTAATCCTCCAAAACCCGATTCATAACTTTGGTCTAGCCATATATTTGAGGATGGTACGCAGTGCTCATGTTGAGCTATATTTCCCACCTCTCTGCCAGGTACCGGTAAAACTTGGAAGTGAACCAAACACCTCTGTTGGACACTATCATAGAGGGAAGACCGTGGTGCCTTATCATATGCTGCACCAATAGGTTTGTTGCTCCTTCCGTGGAGGCTTCAGTTGTGGTGGTTGCAATGTTGTTGTGACTGAACACTGTACTTTAACAAGTAATTAAA
Organism: Ostreobium quekettii; assembly: GCA_905146915.1. NCBI lineage: Eukaryota > Viridiplantae > Chlorophyta > Ulvophyceae > Bryopsidales > Ostreobiaceae > Ostreobium > Ostreobium quekettii. The sequence goes on from CAJHUC010001601.1 coordinate 28,691, forward strand.
TAATTTAGATGATCTAGATAAGTTTATTTGAGTGTAGAAATCATGATCGCCACGTTCATCTTGTTAAATAGGCCAATTATCGGTATAATGAGGTTATTAAGACACTTTAGGTCATTTAGCCTATTTCTCGCCATTTGGGGCATTATTCCTTAACGGAGTCGGTGTGATTATGAACATTATAATCTATTATGATGTGGTGCGCGGTCATGGGCGGATGGGAGCCGCCAGGAAGTGTTGAAGTACACTCCAAGGGATTATGGGGTTGATCTGGTAGTATAAGGGTTGGGCCCTGGAACATTGTACATTACGGCCATGGGAAATTGTATAATATAGGCGTTGGACATTGTATACTGAGAGATCTTTAAAAACATTGTATAATAGGGTATACTAAGGGCGACTGAGCTGGGCGGTGGTGAAAGGGATGAAAGGGGTGAGTGCCGTAGTGGTCAATACGGCGAAGGGTGGCGCTGGGGACCAGTGGGTCGGCGAGACGAACGGACCGGGAACGGGAATTCAAATTATGAATAGGGCGAGCATGCCAGAATCTGGGTGACTCACCCAATTCTGGCATGACTCTTGGACTACCTTGGACACGGGATATATAAACAGGAACACGGGGATACTTCTGTAATAACAAAATTACTGCCAAACTCATTTCCGACCGAAACCCAACACGAACGGATAAGCGGGCCAAGTCCCGTCTGGCCAAAAAGGGGCACCGCCCCTTACAAGTAGTTTTGGAGCCAATGAAGCTGCCAATGGCAAAGCCGCACTTTGAGACGACCTGACCCATGGCCAGGAGGCGGCAGATCTCCAAGGAATGGGACGGGAGTGTGCAACTCGTAATTCAAGCAGCGGGATGTCACGAGGACGTCAATTGCGTGAGAAGCTCCAAGGAGCGAAGTTTGGAGACCGCTGGATGCCGGGAGGAGCGCCAACGGTGTGGCCGGCCCTGAGGGCGAAAATCGTAGGGCGTCCGAAGACATGAGCTATGCGGCCTGCCCCGAGGGCGAACCTTAAGAAGGGGAGCGCCGGGTGTTGGAGAACACCGGCTGGGAAGCTGCCCCGAGAGTGTTGGAGGGCTGGACGTCCGGAAGACGTCAGCCGAGTGGCAAGCAACGAGGGCGGGCCAGTAAAGAGATTGGGCATCAAGGACATCAGGGGAGCAAGGATGTCAAGAAGACGTCAACCAGAAAATGAGCCAAAAGAGAGTCAAGACAACATGAGCCAAGCTAGGAGCGTGCGGAGCATGTCACCTAGTCAAGCGGGAGCTTCACTGGATCAGCTACAAGCGGCCATTGAACAAGCATTGGGAAGTCAGTGGAACCAGCTGGCGAGACATTTCAAAACACATCAGAATGAGGACCAACAATGAATGCGAAGCCAGCTAGAGGAGGCCATGGCTGCAGCCACAGTGCTGGGCAGAACCGGAGCTTGCGATGCTAGAGAGAGATCCAACTTGCCTATGCTCAAACCGCCAAAACCGCCAACCTATGAGGGAGCGCACCAGGGGACGTTCACACAATGGGCATTCCAAGTCAGGCAATATTTGCGTCTGATGAACGTACACGACAAGGTATACAATGTGGAGTTCGCCGCCGGGTTGTTCCGAGGGTTAGCTGCCCTATGGTGGCAAAATTTAGTGGAATCGCATGGAGAAGGAGCTGCCCAAACGTGGAAGGACTTTACTGACATTGCGGAGGGTCAGTTTGGAGCCGCCAACGACCAAAAAAAAGCCAGAGACTAGTTGGCTAGACTGAACCAATGCACGAGCGTTGAAGACTACACGGCAAAGTTCACAGACCTGAAAACATGCATCAAGGGAATTAGCGACGATGAGTGCCTCAACAGATTTAAACGAGGTTTGAAACCAACTGTGAGACTTGACGTGGAGAGAGCCATTCCCCAGAACCTACAACAAGCTATGAGCCATGCGCTGAAGGCAAACGACATCCTATTCAGGGTAAACGGGACGTTAAGACACCAACTCACAGGAAGAACATACGGAACCTACCTTGACCAGTGCCACGAGTTGGACCAACGGCAATGGAGGTGGATAACCTACAAGGGGCAAGGCCTATCAGAGTCCAGTGTCACCAGTGCAAGGGATGCGGACACTTTGATAAAGAATGTGCAATGAAACCGCAGCCCAAAAAGCACTCTACGACTAGCTGGGATGTCAGATGCTATAGCACGACTAATATTGAGAGCCATTAAGACCGACAAGGAGACGGGTCCGAGTCATACTGCGGGAACACATGGGAGGCATGTGTTGGCACCCTGAAGCTACCAAGCTACTTCGGGAAGCTGGAGGGACGCACCATCTAAGCCCTGGTGGATTCCGGGGCTACGGGCAATTTTGTGGCGCAAGGAATACTACCGGAGGAAAGTAAACGAAGGTGCCGCATGACGACCAACAACTTAGACATCACGTTGGTGGATGGAAGTAAGGTGGAGGACGTTGTGAGGCGTCACGGACTGAGGCTCGTCATGGGAAGCTGCGAAGTGTCCCTAACTGTAGTGGAAATACCGCTGGGGACCTTCGACCTGATTCTGGGTCTGCCATGGTTGGAAAAAGTGGAGCCCGAAATCGATTGGATCACCCACGAGATGACGATAGGCCAAGATGTCATACGATCAGTGATGGTGGTTACATTATACCAAACGTCACCACGGACGGTCCCACGAAAGTCACGTACCAGTCAGGGCACCAACCGTGGAAGCTACAGAAAACCATGAGCGTTGAATACGGGAATGGATCACCCGAGCTACCAGAAGGATAACAAGAAAAGGAGCAACCGCTATGACTGCCGAGCGCCCCAAATGAACAATGTTGAGGAATCAGAAGACGATGTCCCTTCCCAGGATGTTCTTGATGACTCGACAACTCGTTATACCGGCAGCAAACCCATTACGAGTCAGGAAGGCCTAGACAATACTGAAGAGGAAGACTACAACGAATTGAACGAACCCACAATGGAATATGAGCCGCCAAAACAGGAGCCTAATAACTGGGACGTCGACCTCTCTGAGCCGTACAACATCAAGGAGTTGGAGGACCACAGTCCTCGTCGGGATGTACTTGATGGTTTGGATGACTTGACGACACCCTGTGCCAACTGCAGATATACTACGAACTAGGAGATTCCAAACTGTATGGGAGAAGAAGACTACAACAAGCTGCGTAAGCCCACAATGATGGGCAAGCCATGGGGATGGAACCCCGAGGATTGGGGCGTCACTGTGCCTCAACTGCATGATATGGGAGGCAAAGGGTGGTGTCTCGAGATAGCCAAAGAGAAAATTGAAGAGGAACATGCCCTTGATGACCACCAACAACTTTGCATAGACAATATTGAGGAGTTGGAGAACCAACCTCCTCGTCAGAGTGCAGTTGATGACCGTGACCACTTGACGACCCGCTGTACCCACCACAAAAGTACAGCGAGTGATATGACTGAGACCGGCGGGGTTGGTGACGACTCTAGTGATTCGATGCTTGTGGAGGAAGCAAAGGGAATATCGCTTCCTCCCACGACCAAAATAACCATGGAGGACGAAGAACTAATTGCTGCCAAGGAACCGCAAGGGAGCAACGAGCGCGAGGTCAGGCTAGAAGCAAGCGACCCCCGAGCTGTGGCACAAGATACGATGACTGACTCGAGGAAACGCTGCACGAGGAAGAGGCTATGCCGGGGCATCATATTACTAAAACAACGAAATAAAACGGCAAGGGCGGACACGTCAACACGGAGTCAAGATGGTAGCCAGCGAGCTACCACATCCAACTCTCCAAGGCAACAGACAGGGATAGAAAATGAAGTGGAAGCAACCACCGCACTTCCGCAAGCTGGTGCCCGACAGCAGGGGTTCAGGCTGTGGACCCGCGCCCTATTTATAGGGTTGCTGGTGGCTCTGTTCGCCACCGCTCTACTTACTGCCACAACACCAGGAGCCCCGCCTACCGTTCCGACAACATGAGGCGCACTGCATCCAATAAACCTTTGAGCCACCAATCTGGCGGGACCACGTGGCACGGCTATGACGTATGTGAGGATGCGCGGGAACGTCGAAAATGGCCAGGCGGTTTTGGATAGCCCCATTTGCTGGCAGGAGGAGAAGCAACCCGACAAGCACTACAGGGATGTGACTGTTGAGGACGTCTTGCCCCCGAGTCAGCAACAAAAGCACTGGGAGTGGACCAATGACACCAAGTGGCTACACTGCATAGAGGTGGACGCCAAGGAGCACCGGAGGCAAGGAGAGGAGTCCCTGGGAACCACGATGTGGCAGGATGACGGAAGCGAACAGTATATGCCCCTTCCCCGCTAGCTACATGACGACCCTTAGGCGGGCGTCGTGCAACCGCATTGGGGCGGGGATTGGGGACAAGCCCCTCCTACGCCAGACAGCAACCCGTGGGTCCCCCACCCATGGGCAGGGCGGACCCAGCCATTCTAGGGGGGAAACTGGGCGGCGGCTTAGAGGAGGGCTCACTGGAGGGTGACACCCCTACTCGCATGATGCTCACTGCAAGGGGGAAGGGTGTAAAGGCTAGGCACTAGAACATTGTACACTACAGCCATAGGAAATTGTATAACATAGGCGCTGAATATTGTATACTAAGAGATCTTTAGAAACATTGTATAATAGGGTATACTAAGGGCGACTGAGTTGGGCGGTGGTGAAAGGGATGAAAGGGGTGAGTGCTGTATTAGTCAATATGGTGAAGGGTGGCGCTGGGGACCAGTGGGTCGGCAAGACGAATGGACCGGGAATGGGAATTCAAATTATGAACTGGGCGAGCATGCTAGAATATGGGTGAATCACCCAATTTTGGCATGACTCTTGAGTTGCCTTGGACACAGGATATATAAACGGGAACACCGGGACACTTCTGTAATAACAAAGTTGCCGCCAAACTCGTTTCCAACCAAAACCCAACTCGAACGGGTAAGCGGGCCAAGTCCCATCCGGCCAAAAAGGGGCACCGCCCCTTGCAGGTAGTACGGGCACTTGTCATGTACCTGCATTACATTGGATCATAGGTACAAGCGCCCCTACGATCATGGTACCTTGGAGGGACGTGATATAGCTTGGGGAAACCTCTTGGCATTACTAGATGTATGCCAAGGAGCCAAAGGACCATGTGAGTGGCTCTCCAAGGGTTGAGGTAGCATTATAGAAGGCCGAGGTTGGCATTATAAAAGTGCATTAGATATTACAAGAGCCTGAGGGTGTCATGACGAGAGCGGGAGCGCGCCACATATAAAAGTGGGCAACCCATAGGCCATTTGTCGTAGTTTTCCAGTGCACTCGACCTTGTCTGGATAAGGGGGCCCACTACCATTGTAATACATTACCGGTTGCTGCCATTCTGCCTCGATTTGGTTACCATTATTCTAGGGGATCCTACAAATGCGCACCATCTTGGTTAGTCCATTAACAAACACGACAATAATATCATGACCACCCTTAGTTTTTAGCAGTTGTATAATGAAATCCATAGATAATTCAGTCAATGGTTGCTCGGGAATACCCAATGGTTGTAATAAGCCTGGGGTCTTTTGATGAGAATATTTTGCCTATTGATAAGCCAGGTAGGTGTCAACATACAATTGCCCCTCTCGTTGCATTTCTAGCAACCAGTAATACTGCTGGACTAAGTCCAGGGTTTTGGCTTGACCAAAGTGTCTAGCATTTGGATGGTCATGTGCCAATTAGCAAATTTCAGTCCTTAGACTCGCTGGTGTACATAGCTGCTCGCCTCTCAACTTGAGGCCATTTGTACCCTCCAGGTAACATTTCCACAATTATACAACATGCATGGAAGGTAATGCCTCCTGATCTGTAATGCTATAGTTCAACTCCATCGGGAGGAACTTTCTACTTGCATAACAAATTGGATAATTATCCTGCATGAGTACTGCTTCCACATCAGTTTGGGATGAGTCTACAATAACCTCAAATGGCCTGTTGAGATCTGGCATTTTGAGCAATGGAGTTATCATTAAACACTTATTTATATGCTTGAATATCGATTGACATTCTGCGTTCCACTCCCATTTACTATTTTTCTTGGCCAAGTCAATCAAGGGAGTGGCCACCTTCGAATAGATCTGAATGAACTTTTGAAAGTAGTTTGCTAGTTTGAGAAATTGCTGAACATACTTCACGCATTGTGGTACAAGCCAATTTTTCACCTTCTCAATCCCTTCCAGGTTTAACCGAATATCCCCTTGAGATATGATATGTCCTAAGTATGAGTTCTCCTCCTTATTGAATTGGCACTTATGTAACCAACAATATAATTTTTGTTGCCGCAACACCTCTAGTACTTGTTTAAAGTATTGTGAATGCTCCTCAGCAATCTGGCTAAACATGAGTACATCATCTAAATACACCAATACGTGTTTGCCAATTTGATCACTAAATATATGGTGCATTGTTTGCTGAAATATTGCTGGTGCATTTGCGAGTCCAAAAAGAAGAACCTTAAACTCATATAATCCCAATGGGGTTACAAATACCGTTTTGGCACAATCGGCCTTATCGATAGGGAGTTGATAATACCTTTGCTGCATGTCGATAGCCGAGAATACTTTGGCCCCTTGCAGTTGGTCCAATAGGGCGTCTATCCTCGACATAAGCCACTTGTTTTTTATGGTGGCCTTATTCAATGCCTTGTAATCGATACACATCCGGAGGCTGCCATCTAGCTTAGGTACGAAGAGTACCAGGGCCCCAAAAGGGCTGTTGCTTTTTGCAATAAGATCTTTTTGAAGTAGGTAATCTACTTGCTCTTTAATCTCGTGTATTTCTTTAGGATTGTACTGGAAAGCTGGTCGCTTCACCAATCTGGTACCTCCCTCTAGAGGAATGGTGAAAGCGACCCCCCGAGCTGGAGGAAGTCCTGCAAGTAGTTTATTAAGAAAAAGGTTCTTATGCTCCTCCAGGAGTGTAGAGATCTTATCCAGATCTATGGTATAAGAAGTGCTCTCATGACCTGCAATGGCCGGGTGGCCTGGTGCATCCTCCTCAGGGAGGTTGCTGACCCGGGGAACTAAAACCAGCCAGAGGGAAGAACCCCGCCAGTAGGAATACTGGGTATATCCAAGAGAACACAAATACCCCAAATGGCAAACAACCAAATGGGAGGAAGGAATGCCTATCTCGGGCTGTGGAGAGTTGGGAGCTCTCAAAGTACTACAAAGCGTAATCTTACGGTTGCGAGATACGACACGGATATGACCATGATGATAATCAATGACACCAATGTGCTTGTAGAGCCAATCGCCGCCGGGAATAATATCATAATCGTCGAACAGATTAATCACGATACAATGGACGGTGTTTTTATAGCCTTGGATCACCAAAGGAATATCTGCAACTCCCAATGAAGGGAATGAGGACCTGTCTACAAGGAGAACCTCTGCGTCATGAGAATAAGTCATAGCATTCGGGGGTGTGGAAAACTTTGTAGAATCCACAACACAATGAGTGCTACAAGCAAGCCACTATAAGTAGCGCAATCAACATAATTGTCGATTAGAAGCTGAATGTGGCTACTTAGGCGTTAAGCCCAACTAACAACAATAAGTTGGAATAGTATATATAGTTCCAGTTATGGTGGTATTAAAGAGAACGGATACGGGCTAGTGTCCAACTCAGCCTGCGAAAGTTAAACGAGGTTGATCCATAGGAACACCTCGTATGCATCAATATATGCGGTGTCCCGCTGCTCCCTCTTGGGGTCCATAATATACATTTACAGGCCAAGGAATACCTGCCATTGTGATGTGACCAGTCTGGTCAACATTTGGTTGTGTAAACAATTTAGTACCCTTGGGGTTGATGCACAAGTGTGCGCATCTTACGCAGTCATGGGTATTCAGTAAAACAACGCCATGCTAGAAGTAAAATACAAGCTCCAATCTTCATAGGAGCTTTGTCACGCTCTGTAAAGTAATGTTCTAAAAATAGAGCTATATTCTTGAATAGTGGATTAATCCAAAATGAACTCGTTCTACAGGGGCTTTATAAAAAGCCAGTTGTAGTCAAGCAAAATTGCTTGCAAAGAGCGTTGTCCCCTTTTGGGTTTGCACAAGCACCCAAAATGATCTAATGTGGCACCAGTGACTAGATGTGCTTAAAGTGCATTGTACTGAGCATGCGATTAGAATGGTCCAATGGAAAATACGGGCTCTCATGGGCTGCTGAGTCATGACAACTCGTGGGGTTCAACCCCTATGACTGACCAACAGAATGTGTCACTATACACACTTTGGTTATAGGAACCACAAGTGCAACTATGTAACGATTATTCACTAGTTGCACTTTGAGTAATGCATTGCTCAAATTATGTTTCTGCATTTTTGCACAGATTGCATGCACAGTACTCACACTACAACTGCGTTTTACTGATCGCAGGGTGCTCACATTTATGGGTGGTAAGTTGCCACTACCAAACAGGAGACATCCAAGAGGTGTCTAGTATAGAAAGGCTTGAAACACTGAAAGCAACTTTCAGCTCTCTTTAGCACCTTTGCTGTCGAGTCACACAGTTGTGACTGACTCGTGACGACTTGTCCCTCCATGGGGTTATGGATGGCCTCGATGGGCTTGAACTCATAATCCTCATGAGCCATATAACTTATACTCTTGGTCATACATGGGTCCAACTTTATACAAATGAGCCCTTAGGCCTGTGTATGTGGACTACTACTCATTGTCTTTGTTTAACAAGCACTTTTGCTTAATATAAGGATGTAGTCCTGTGTATAATGCGTGGAGCTTGGAGAAGTCATCCATATCCTTCTCACACTTGAGAAACATTTGTTTAAGTAGCTGTATGTATTTGATGTATCGGGACCAAAGTTCCCGGCCTTTGTAAAGGCTATTATCTCAGACCTAATCTCAAAGTTTGAGTATTTGTGATCATAAAGTGTCTCCATGCCATACTTAAGTTGCTCCCAGGATAGTTAAAAATCTAGTTGTGAGAGCACTTTTGCGTCTATGGTAACTCCCCGCAAGTGTCCTAATTGTGCAAATAGGCTATGCTTCACTAACTCTTCAAGAATGTTCAGTGCTATCCATCCCCACAGAATCTGGGGTGCAACAATAGTTTGGAAATACATAATAATTTTTTGCAACCATTTAATCAAAGCCTGCTTGTCTTTACACCACTTTGGGTGTTTAATGCCTTGGCTATTCATCTTCAGCATGCTCACCTATAGTTCCCTCTCAGGATGTATATACACAACAGCAAATGGCACTTTTTGTGTTGCCATCAAGTACTCCCAACCCAACCCCAGGTAGCCTGGTCCCATGGGGTCGATAGTCCTCCGGCGGTGGTGGTGGTCCATCCGCTGCCATATGGAGTCCTACTACAACGGAGGCAACATGCTCTTGATGCTGTGGCACAAGTGCCTGCATGTAGCTTAGTCCCTCATAAATCTTTCATAATAGTTCCTCCTATTTTGGCTTTATTGGCTGCTTGAATATGGTGGGATCACTGTATTGCTGGGATAAACCTGCTGTAAGGGCTGGGCCCAGAACATTGTACATTAAGGTCATGGGATATTGTATATTATAGGCACTGGATATTGTACAATAAGAACTCTTTAGAAACGCTGTATAGTAGGGTTTACTAAGGGCGACTGGGCTGGGTGATGATGAAATAGATAAAGGGGGTGAGTGCCGTGTTGGTCAATACGGTGAAGGGTGGCACTGGGAACCAATGGGTCGGTGAGATGAACGGGCAGGAAACAGAAGTTCAAATTACAAACTGGGAAGGTATACCAGAATTTGGGTGACTCACCCAATTTTGGCATGACCTTTGGGCTGCCTTGGACACGGGTTATATAAATAGGAACAACAGAATGCTTTTGTAATCAAAAGTTGCCACCAAACTTGTCTCCGACCGAAACCCGACTCGAACGGGTAAACGGGCCAAGTCCCATCCGGCCAAAAAAGGCAACCGCCACTTACAACTGGTTTTGGAGCCAGCGAAGCTGCCAACGACAAAGTGGCGCTTCGATAAAACCTGATCCATGACCAGGAGGTGGCAGCTCTCCAAGGAATGGGACAGAAGGGCACCAAAGGCTGGACGTCTTGAAGATGCCAACGACAAGGCCTACCCCGAGGGCACCAATTCTGAGTTCTGCTAGGCGCCGGAGTGCGTCAGCAAAGGGGCCGCCCCGAGGGCACCGAAGGCTGAACGTCTCGAGGACGTCAGCGATAAGGCCTGCCCCGAAGGCACCGATTTTCAGTTTTGTTGAGCGTTGGAGTGCGTCAGCAAGGAGCCTGCCCCGTAGAGGTGGCCACCCGGATCCGTTAATAGTAGACGGGGGTTGCCGTCCATTAATATCCGTTAATTTAGCAGACCCCGCTTTCTCTGTTGCTGACGTGGTACAGATGGCAGCGGATGGCTGGCCCCAATTAGCAGACTTTGCGGATTCTGCTTGGGTGCTAACGGATATTCTCTTACGGACCGGAAGCCACGTACCCCATCTGCTAATTTAGCAGATGACAGCGGACGTGTGTACCGAATCAGCGGATGACAGCAGAGCCCATGCAGTAAGTACTGATTTCCAAATCTGGGGATCTGGTTGATTGCCAGCGTGGCTCAGCCAGGGTCCACATACAGCGGACCTTGGTTGTGACTGCGCACATATTTTGTTGCCCTCCTGTTGCCATCCGCCGCCTCCAACCCTTGCCGCCCCACGCTTGGTTTATGGACCCACCAGGTGAGGCATACCGCGTTCTCCTGCTTCAAGCCGCAGCATGGGCAAGGCAAGGGAATGCCCTTAGTACCGCCTGCAGTGGCGGGAAATGCCGGGCCGCGCAGGGGAGGGGGGTCTCGGATGATCTGTTGGCTGAAAACCTGTGTGTGGCCGGATTCAATCTGCCGGTGATGCACAGGCATAGCGCGCTATCCTGTTTTGTGGCCAGGGCAATGCCCTCAGTACCGCCTACTGTGGCGGGAAATTCCGGGCCGTGGGGGGTGTTGGGGGGGGTTCTCGGATGATCTGTTGGCCGAAAACCTATGTGTGGCCGGATTCAATCCGCCGGTGATGCACAGGCATAGCGCGCTATCCTGCTTTGTGGCCAGGGCAATATCCTCAGTACCGCCTGCTGTGGCGGGAAATTCCGGGCCGAGTGGGGTGCTGGGGAAACTCAGATTATTTGTGGATTGGAAACCTATGCGTGGCCGGATTCAAGCCGCCGAGCGATGCACAAGCATACCGCGGTGTCCCGCTTTATGGCGCCCTGTGGCCAGGGCAACGCCCTCAGTACCGCCTGCTCTGGCGGGGAATTCCGGGCTGCAGGGGGTGTTGAAAAGGGGGGGTTCTCGGATTATCTGTGGACTTTGAAAACCTGGGTGTTGGCGGATTCAATCTAGAGGTGGCCACCCGGATCCGTTAATACCGGACGAGGGTGCCGTCCGTTAAATATCCGTTAATTTAGCGGACCCCGCTCTCTCTCTTGCTGATGTGGCACGGATGGCAGCGGACGGCTGGTGCCAGTCAGCGGACTCTGCGGATTCCGCTTGGGCGTTAACGGATATTTTCCAACGGACCGGAAGCCGCGCACCCCATCCGCTAATTTGGCGGATGGCAGCGGACGTGTGTGCCGAATCAGCGGATGACAGGCAGTAAGTACTGATTTCCGAATCTGCGGATCGGGTTGATTGCCAGCGTGGCTCAGCCAGCGTCCACATACCGCGGACCTTATTTGGTCGCTCTTCTGGTGCTGCCGCAGTCTCCAACCCTTGCCGCCCCACCGGCCACACCATGGACCCAGCACCTGCCGGGCCAAGAGGTAAGGCATACCGCGCGGCGCGCGCACGGGCGGCAGAACCAGAAGCCAGGGCAACGCCCTCAGTACCGCCGACCTGGCGGGAAATTCCGGGCCGCGCGGGGTGTTGGGGGGCTCGGATGTTCTGTTGGCCGAAACATGCGGCGGACCAATCCACATGAAAGTGATCTGCACCAGGCATAGCGCGCTATCCTGCTTTCTGGCCAGGGCAACGCCCTCAGTACCGCCGACCTGGCGGGAAAATGCGGGCCGCGCGGGGTGTTTGGGGGGCGGGGGCTCGGATGATCTGGTGGCCGAAAACCTGTCTGGCCGGATGCAATCCGCCGGTGATGCTTTCGAACGCATGGCGTATCACTTTACGGCGAACGCGCCCTCAGACTACCGCCGACTGGCCCGAGAGAAATGCGAGGCTTGTGAGTGTTGGGGGGCTCGGATGATCTGTTGGCCGAAAACCTGTCTGGCCGGATGCAATCCGCCGGTGATGCTCAGGCATAGCGCGCGCTATCCTGCTTCCTGGCCAGGGCAACGCCCTCAGTACCGCCGACCTGGCGGGAAAATCCGGGTCGTGGGGGTCTCGGATTATGTGTGGACTTTGGAAGCCTGGTGGCACATGGCCGGGTGGGAAGATCATGGTCGGGGTTTGACTTCATTCCGGGATTTTACCTGCGACCCTCACCAACTGTGTTGCATTGTAGGTGCGACCAGTGCTGAAGCGGAAAGCAGGCAGGGACGCCTTCGACATGAGGGACGTGTAGGTGCGGTGGACGTGTACCTCTGTGCAGCAAGCCTGAGTGTCGCCTATTGTGGCTGGGTGCTATAGGGAACATCGCTGGAAGTCGGGTACAATCGCAATGTTGATTCTAAGGCTGGTAATCCAAGGCTTGTATGCCTCTGGCTGGAAACCATGCATCCATTCGGGCACCTACTGTCCTGCGTATATGTTGGAAATGTACTTAACGTTGTGTGTGGTGCGGCAGCCTCACCAAGCTGCGTCAATGCAGATCCACAAACCATCGGGAGGGGAATGGCGAGCGCAGAGGAGCAGCAAGACGAACCCTCACTTGGTGAGTGGATTACCACTACACTTGCTGAACTGTATTTTGCTGTCGTCTTTGGCGGCTGTGGCTGTGTGTGTTTGTGGGTTGGTAGGGTGCTGCACCATTCTGGCATGGCCACCTCGTTGGTGGCAGTACCCGCCGTCACCTGGCTGGGGAAACCTTGGCAGTTGGTTCCTTCCATGTGGCCATGCACTGCACAGGGTGCACCACTTGTCGCTGCAATACCCATCGTCTTTGCTTACATGCCACCAACATTATCTGGCAGTACCCGCTGTCACCTGGCTGGGGAAGTCTTACCACTTTGTTACTTTTATTTGGCTGCACACTGTACAGGGTATGCTGTATGTCCCTGCAGAACCCATCGCCTGTTTGTCCTTATGTGGCATCACCATTTTGTGGCAGTACCCGCCGTCACCTGGCTGGGGAAATATGACACCCTGGCAAAGTTCCAAGCGATGTTGAAGAAAGAGATGACGGCATTGGTGAGTTGAGGTCTGATTTGTGGCCTTTGCCTTTGTGAATGTCTGCATCCAACTGTTGATAGTTTTTGCTTGTGTGAATAACAGCATGCATATGACTTCTGCAGTTGAGGCACATGGTGAAGGCGCCCGAAGTCCAATCCTCGGGCTCATCATCCCAACAGGCTGCAGCACAGGCTGTGCAGCAGAGCTGGCTTGACGCGGCATCACCCCCACCTAAGGGACCACTACGTTTCCGACGATCAAAGAGGAGAAGACGGGCCCCATCCTCCCCACAGCATATGGACCCCATCGAGGCCGAAGTCGAAAGGTGGTTTGAATTGAAATGGACACTAGCATGTGAGTATCAAAAGAAATGGAGTGCAGGGGATTGGTGGCGAGAGAATCATACCAGCTTCCCCTTGGTGGCCAGGCTTGCACGTCGAATACTAGCAACACAGGTGAGTGGTTGAGTACAACTGGCTGTGCATACATGCCACAGTGCCCTTATGAAGTTCACAGGCTGAGAAGTACTGAGTATTTTTGGTTGTGTTGCAAGCCTCTAGCGCCAGTAGTGAACGATCTTTTTCCAAGGCCGGTCTAATAGTTCGGGCCAAGCGCATGGTTCTCAAGCCCGAGAACGTGGATCATTTAAGCTTGCTAGGGTGGCAGATGGCAGAGAGTGGATGGTCGCAGCAGAAGCTAGCGCATCGACGCACGAAGGGGGGGAAGGGGGGGAAGGGAGGGAAGGGAGGGAAGGGAGGGAAGTAGTGACTTTGGATTCCAAAGTTTGGATCACCACCGGTGACCACCCTCGTTGCCCCGGCGTGGAAACTGTGGAGTACCGCCACAGCGAGGGTGCGGTACCATAGAGATAGAAGATAAGATATCATAACTTGTAATATTCCGTTGTCCTGTGTTGAAGTGCATAGCTTAAATACACTATGTTGGAGTGGTGGATGAACTTTGGGTATTATGTAGATAGACAAAAATTTTATTCAAGAAATGCGTCCCAACAAGTACTACGATTGGTAGATAGACTTTACAGTCACTGCCCTGGCATGGAAACTTCTGGAGTACCGCCGCAGCAAGGGTGCGATAGGCCGAGATGGAAGATAACAAATCACGACTCATACTATTCGTTGCCCGTTTTCATGTGTTGGTACGAACTTGACGTACTATATTGGCTGGGCTTTACACTCGCTGCCTTGGCGTGGAAACTGTGGAGTACCACTGCAACAACCCATTGTTATATGTGATACGTATCACCCATTCCCAAGTATGTTGAGTGGCTCAACTGTGTTCAGAGGTGAACCCTTTTTGCCACCTGCCTCAGGTGATGTGGGTGTTTGTGTCTCCGCGTTTGGTATTACAACTATGCCGAACCCTTGCTGCAATGGCCGGGAAGACTTGCAATGGGAGTGTGGTGCGCACTGCGTACTATGCAGCAGTACCAGCCGCAGCAAGTGGCGCAGGTTGGCATGCCATACACTGGAACTTTACACACGGCTTGTGTGTTGTTCAGTTCTCCAAAACACTCCATGTATTACAAACCGCAGAATACATGACCTGGAAAACGCCCACACACGCTTATGAAGCGTGCAACCAACACAATTCGAGCTGCTGCAAAATGGAAACCCCTGGCAACTTCGCCTTGACCTTGCCGTGGCTGGAAAGCAAGTACCTACAGGACAGAACGGACCAAAATTATGAATCCACGGATGTTTTGTCGCGGACCGGACGCCGCGCACGCCCTCCGTTAATTTAACGGCAAATAACGGTGAAGAAACAGTGAGAGCCGGATTCTGCGGACGGCAGTACGGCAAACAGCGGACCGGATGTTACCGGACGAATATCACACTCACTTTTACGAACCGGACGCAACGGAGCGGACGGTACCCGAGTGTGGCCACCCCGAATTCAATCCGGCGAGTGATACATGGGCATAGTGTGGGCTTCTGCTTCGGGCCGCCTGCTTTACTGGGAAATTCTCCCTGGGGAGGGGCGGATTATGTGTGGACTTTGAAAACCTGGTGGCACATGGCCGGGTGGGAAGATCATGGCCGGGGATTGACTTCACTCTGGGATTTTGCCTGCGACCCTCACCACCTGTGTTACTGTATTCGCAAAGTCCTCAGGCGCTACCAATGCTGAAACGGAAAGCAAGCAGGGCGCCTTGAACACGATGGACGTGTAGGTGCGGTGGACGTGTACCTCTGTGCAGCAAGCCTGAGTGCCGCCTATTGTGGCTGTGTGCTGTGGTTGGTGGCAGTACCCGCCGTCACATGGCTGGGGAAACCTTGGCAGTTCGTTCCTTCCATGTGGCCATGCATTGCACAGGGCTGCAATACCCATCGCCTTTGCTTAGATGCCACCAGCATTATTTGGCAGTACCCGCCGCCACCTGGCTGGGGAAATCTTACCACTTTGTTACTTTTATTTGGCTGCACACTGTACAGGGTGCGTTATGTGTCGCTGCAATACCCATCGCCTTTTTTTTCCTTACGTGTCACCACCATTTTGTGGCAGTACCCGTCGTCCCCTGGCTGGGGAACCTTAGCAATTTGTTCCCTTTATATGGCCGTGCATTGTACAGGGTGTGTTGCACGTCCTGCAATACCCAACGCCTTTCTTTGCTTAGATGCCACCACCAATATGTGGCAGTACTTGGCATCAGCTGCCTGGGGAAGCCTTCCCAGTTTGCTCCTTTTATTTCGCCGTGCATTGTACAGGGTGTGTTGTATGTCCCTGCAATACCCATCGCCTGTTTTTCCTTATGTGGCATGGCCATTTTGTGGCAGTACCCGCCGTCACCTGGCTGAGGAAACCTTGGTAGTTCGTTCCTTCCATGTAGCCGTGCAATATACAGCATGCACAAACTGTCCCTGCAATACCCATCGTCTTTCTTTGCGTAGGTGCCACCACCATTATTTGGCAGTACCCGCCGTCACCTGGCTAGGGAAACCTCAGCACTTCGTCCCTTTCAGGGGACCGTGCATTGTACAGGACGTGCTGCATTTCCCTACAATACCTACTATCTTTGCTTTGGTGGTACCACCAGTATGTGGCAGTACCTGCCGTCACCTGGCTGGGGAAACACTGTATTCTGTTCCTGTGTTGGATCGGAAGCGGCCCCTGAACAGGGGCCAACGTTATAAGGATGGTCAAAAGCGCCGGCACAAACACAAGAGGAAGGGGGGAAGAAGACGTGCAGGGGTGAAAGTCAGGCAGCGGATAGAAGCTGCGCGTGGTTGGGAAGCTGAGCGCGATAGGGAAGCTCTAATGGATAGATTAGAGGAAATACAAGAAGCGGGGTTGGGTGGCCTGCCCTCGGGGGTGTGGCGGCCCATACAAGACCACCTCACCCCCAAGGACCAGGCCCGATTAGCCGCCGTAAGCGGATACATTAATAACACATTGGGGGGGGCAGAAGGGGCACAGTTCCAAAAGGAACAACACGAGAGACAGACCCCCCCCCCAGTCTTGGGGAGAATGGCACAAGCGTCGCAGGCAGGAATGCAAACAAATGGATATGAATCGCCGGGCTGCTTATAAAACACGTCAGTGCGCGGCTATCGTAGATTTAGTGCTGCACTGGGGGGAACACATGGTGGGGTACAAGTCTATTAGCAGAAAATATAGAATAACTAAATCTTCGCTAAGACGCCTGGAAGAAAGACTCTTTGAAAACGGTTTTTTTCTTCATAGGTTGGGTGGGAGTTCAATGTCATGGACTCCGGCCTCCTAACAGGGAGTGACACAGAGACTTCCTCCGATGGGGATTAGTTTTTTTAACAAAACAACTTGTCTGATTGTGAGGTGAAGTCCAAGTACCGCCTGCCACTGGCGAGGAAGGTGACATTCGCTAAACAGTCCATGGTTGTGAGACACTTTTCTGCCTTTATTTCACAAAAGAAAGTGTCCTCAGACCGTCCTTGTAACATCTGAAATCCATCGTCGAATATATGTTGCCTCGGTTATTTACACAATGGACGTGTGCGCCAGGCTCTGTTGGCGGCGATGGTGGTGTTGACATCGCAACATTTGTTGCTGAGCAAGGAGTCCCAGACGCACATGATGTTCCTGCTGGGAGGGGTGTGTTGAGCTCTGCGGACACTGATTCGCTTGGAGGTGTATCGCCAAGTTCGAGTGTTGTTGTGGTGGAGGATATGCCACAGTGCAGGGCCAAGAGAAGGCGTCTGACCACCCCCGAACCGCTTGCCATGGTTGTTGATGTGCGGACTCCACACAAGCAACAGCAAACACTAACTGCAGCAAAGCAGTCCACGCGCATGGTGGTGACCTTGGAGGAAGGGTCGCTGAGGACACCCCACAAACAACGCCACCGCAAAGGGGATCCAGGCCACCAGGAATAGTGTAGAGAGGGGTTCAATGTAGATGAGGTGCCAGGGCCCGACAAGAGACCACGTTCCATTACTGTTGTTTGCCGGTTGTGTTTGAGGGGGGGCATTACCAAGACATACAAAGTGTTGTCATACAACCTGAGAAAGAAGTACCCGACCAGTGCCAGTTGGACGGGGCCCTCAAACCATTTGAAAGACAAACATAGCGTTTTCAGTATTGAGGCACTTTGAGACGAACTCAGTAAACCTCCGGGCAACCGGCAGATGAAATTGGGTACATCGTTGGAAACCTACCTGGAGACATAGCACCCTAGGACCTCAGAATGGAACAGGGCGGTGACCCACATGGCCAGGTATGTCAGTTTCGCTAATGCACCATACCACCTGGCTGAGACGGCGCCCTTCGTTTGTTTCATGCGAGCCTTTATTCCCCGTTGGCCATCTATTATTAAGCAAACAATTGTGAGGTCGGTGGCGGGACAGGCCAATGACATCAAGTGGGAAATAAGGGAAAAGGTATCCCAAATCTGAGACAAGTCGAGAGTTGCCATAACAGTGGACATTTGGACAAGCAAGAGCACGGACCCGTATATAATAGTGATATTGCATTGGGTGGACGCCGATTGGAGCCTGAAGAAATGCATACTGGGTGAGTTTGGATGGCATATTCTGTGTCCTATGATATTTTCAATATTTGTGGTTGTTAATTGTTTACTGTTTGCATCCATGCCATGATTAATGGCCACTCGTGTGTGCTTTGCCAACCGTGTCATGTGCACTCGCTGCACTAGTACCGGCCTTCACCGGCCAGGAATCGCGTCTCACTAGACATGAATCGTGGATGTTGTGTTGCCATGGCACGGTAGCCATTAGTATTGGCTTGCCATCGGCCAATACTGTCTGACATGTCATGGATATCAATTCTTTACTGTTTGCATGCATGTCATGATTAGTGACCACTCGTGTGTGCTTTGGCGACTGTGTCATGTGCACTCGCTGCACTAGTACCAGCCTTCACTGGCCGGGAATCACGCCTTATTGAACATGAATCGCAGATGCTGTGTTGCCATGGCACGATAGCCATCAGTACTGGCCTGATATTGGCCAATACTGTGGCACGTATCGTGGGTGTCGATTCTTTACTGTTTGCATGCATGTCGTGATTAGTGACCACTCATGTGTGCTTTGGCGGCCGTGTCATGTGCACTCGCTGCACTAGTACCGGCCTTCACTGGCTGGGAATCACGTTTTATTGAACATAAATCGTGGATGCTGTGTTGCCATGGTACGATAGCAATGAGTACTGGCCTGTATCGGCCAGTATAGTATGACATATATCATGTGCAAAAGGTAACCCTCATCTTTTAAAGCACAGCACGTTGGTGGTGTCAGGGACTGCCAGCTTCCCTGAGAGACACATTGCAGACGCGATAAGCCGTGCCTTGCTCAAGATCCGATTGAAGTATAACCTGCACCCTGTAGTTCCGCGCGACCAAGTCATGACGGAGTCGGAGATGGAAGCGGACCGATGCGTCGCGTTTAGTCGAGAGAAAAAGGGTACCCGATTGGCACCCCTGCATTTGCCATCTGTTAAATACCGCAGTCAAGGCCAGTTTCCAAAATATGAAAGAGTTTCAGCAGCTCGTCCAGCCGCTTCGCAAATTGGCAAGTCATTTTCACAAATCGCCCGCTGCTTGGAAGCTTTTCCGCTGCGTGCAAAGGAAGATGCTAAAGGAGGAAGTGACTGGCGATGTATCATCAGATGATGAGGAGAAGGATTACTCAGGTGTAAGGGAAGAGGATGATGTTGCTGAGTTGCCCGATGATCCTGATGCAGATCTGACGGTTCCTGACAATGAAATGGAGTAGGCTTGTCCAAAGCAAATATTGCGTCTGAGGACTTGGTGCCCGACGAGGTGGAACAACATGTATTTTTTGATTAAGAGGGCGGTTTTGTTGGAGAGAAGCATCCGCGAGTATACAGCAAATGCGAGAATTCCTAGGATCATTATACCAGCAGCTGAGTGGTGCATTTTCAAACAAGTGCTGCCAGTCCTGGAGTCGATACGGGAATTGTCTGAGAGATGTGAGGGGGACGAGTACATAACCATATCGGATGTCTTTTATAATGTGTTGAAGTTGTTGTACGACTGGCTATACGTCACTGACACCGAGGCACATGCCAAACCTGTGTTGCTTGACTTCACCTCTGAGTTCACAAAGAAATTGTGTGCGGATTGTGATAATGTCAATCTTATATACAACTGGGCATTAGTGGCGGCTGTGGACGGAAGGAGGAATACATTGCACTGGATGA
The DNA here is from genome assembly GCA_905146915.1 of Ostreobium quekettii. Classification (NCBI taxonomy): domain Eukaryota; kingdom Viridiplantae; phylum Chlorophyta; class Ulvophyceae; order Bryopsidales; family Ostreobiaceae; genus Ostreobium; species Ostreobium quekettii. The sequence goes on from CAJHUC010001601.1 coordinate 48,708, forward strand.
GGAGGATCTGGAACAACTCTGACGATTGGCCAAATCTGGTGAAAGAATATGACACCCTGGCAAAGTTCCAAGTGGTGTTGAAGAAAGAGATGACGGCATTGGTGAGTTCAGTTCTGATTTGTGACCTTTGCCTTTGTAAATGTGTGCATCCAACTATGGATAGTTTTGGCCGGTACCAAGTGTCCTTTGTGCCTTTGCATGCACGACTGTGCCTGTTGTGTATTTTGCCTTAAACGGCCGTCTCCTGGGATCACTTGGCTGCATGGGGTGCCTGCTTTTAGATCTTGCTTGTGTGACTAACTGCGTGCATATGACTTCTGCAGTTGAGGCACATGGTGAAGGCGCCCGAAGTCCATTCCTCGGGCTCATCATCCAAAGAGGATGCAGCACAGGCTGTGCAGCAGAGTTGGCTAGACGCGGCATCACCCTCACCTAAGGGACCACTACGTTTCCGACGATCAAGATGGAGAAGATGGGCCCCATGCTCCCCACTGCACTAGAGGTGGCCACCCGGATCCGTTAATAACGGACGAGGGTGCCGTCCGTTAAATATCCGTTAATTTAGCGGACCCCGCTCTCTCTCTTGCTGACGTGGCACGGATGGCAGCGGACGGCTGGTGCCAGTCAGCGGACTCTGCGGATTCCGCTTTGGCGTTAACGGATATTTTCCA
>CAJHUC010001602.1:0-50676 GCA_905146915.1 Ostreobium quekettii
CGGCTAGTCTGACTTACTGTGGATTTCTGTTAGGTACGCCGTATCTTCTTTCTTGCTGGTTTTTTGGGTCGTTGGTCTCGTGGCCGAGGACGGCCACACTTGGTGGGGGGGGGAGAATTGATACGGTTGCTTTTGTAGATGAATTAGATGTATTTGATTACCCTAAATGGGTCTGAGTTGGGTAAACTGGCCCTGGGGTGGTTACAAAGGACATGGGACAATGAACGGAGCAATTAAAGACAATCTTGTATAATGTACAAATGTAGTAACCGCCCGGGGATTCCGACTCCCCGTTTCATCCGACCTGTGCGCCCGCGGGAGCAACGAAGCTCCCTGCATCACCAAGTGTTACAGAATTCGCACCGCCGTCTACGGATGATAGGCACCGGCAACAGAACCGCTGACCGGACCACAAAGTTCGACAGAATTCCATAAAAAATCGATGGCAATCGCTGCCAGGAAGGGCCCGCACTTATGATTTATAGTATGTTGTGATGATGTGCTCTGTGTGTGTGCTGCCTCCAGCCAAGTACCGGCAGCGATCGCTGCTGGGAAGGGCCCGCACTTATGATTTATAGTACGCCGTGATAATGTGTTCTGTGTGTGTGCTGCCTCCAGCCAAGTACTGGCAGCGATCGCTGCCGGGAAGGGCCCGCACTTATGATTTATAGTATGCCGGGATGATGTGTTCTGCGTGTGTGCTGCCTCCAACCTAGTACCGGTAGCGATCGCTGCTGGGAAGGGCCAGCACTTATGATTTATAGTACGCCGTGATAATGTGTTCTGTGTGTGTGCTGCCTCCAGCCAAGTACTGGCAGCGATTCGATACGCCTCTATTCGCGACAAGCTTCCAGAATCTCAAAGTCCATGACGGATGGCAACGGAATGCCAGGAAAGGCAACGGAAAAAAAAAACATCTTTACAGAAATTGGTGGCTGCAAACACCCCCTTGACGGACAGCTCCAGAGCCAAAAAATTGGAAGCTGACGTGGCATGAACGGCAACAGAAAACCGGCCCCGGCAAAACAACAGAAAAGTGACGGACGGATTTTTTGTCTTGAAAAAAAATACGGACAGAAAATAACAGAAAAAAAGCTGAGCGGCCACATCTAATCCCAGTGCTTTCATGTGTATAAAATAGAACATTATGTGCGCCCCACGCCATCACACAGAGTCACCCAATCCCGTCGTGTCAGCAGTGGGGCCTGCCATTCTGACAGAGTATTGAAGCCGCTGATGTGGGCGAACTTCGCCTTGGCCCGGGGCACAGATCTTAGTGCTCACAGCCCGCACATACGAGGTGTCGTGTCATAGGCGGTCGGCAACAAGTCATAAATGAAACAAGCATGTAACAGATCTCAATGCAAGATCAGAAACAGCACTGCTATTGCCTCCGGATCTAAATCTCTTTCTATTTGCATGCTGGAATTGGAGCTGTGCATGTTCTTCATCTCGCGGCATTGCACCATGATTCTGAGCCCACCAACACAAGGTTGATGTGCTAAATGTAGAAAAAGTGAACAAGAAAGTTGATGTTCTGAAAATCGGTAAGAAAAACTCTCGGCTACACTTTCAAACGCAGGCAGAGCGTTCCCACATCCCGCAGTCAAAATTCAAATCCTGCAGCTTCAATATCGATATTGAACATTGGTAATCTCTTGATATCAAAAGATCTTGCACGTTGTTTTCCTTTCACTGCCGTGCCTACGAAGGTATATGCAGAAGCAAATCAAATCTTTGGACGCAGCAATAGCAGACCACTTTCTGATTGTGTCCCCGCTCGCACTCTGGCAAAGACACCTCAGTAAATGGAAATGTAATGGTGTGCCTCGACGTGTATATGCTCCTATTTTCCTTGCTGTTTCCATCCACTTGATGCGGTCCACTGTTCAGGTACATCTTAAAGACTTTTAAGACTGTTTTAGATAGCCCGATTGGCGTTTTCACATGGCCGGAAACTCACGCACATGGGCTCCATATCACTAGCAAAAAAGTACCAAATGACCCCCTCATTTTGCAAACACACGTAAAACATATTCCATCAAAGTTTTGCACAGTAAAAACGCAAAAATAACCCAAATCCGTAAACTTTGTACACGTTTGAACACGCGTTATTTGGCCCCTGTTCCCTAGTGATATTGGACGCACTGCCCAAACGTTTGGCCCACAATGTCCCGGCACGCGGCGCGGCCAGCGCAAGCACTAACATCTCATCAAACCCGCCATGGAAGTTGGGAAGTTCGCAGCGGTCAAAGAAGGCCCCAATCCATGACTGGCCGCCTCTACCGTGGCCAAGGCAGGGTTCGAGGCACGAATTTGTATGAATTTGTATGAATTGTGCATGAACGTCGGTCAGCCATTCCCTTTTGAGCGCTGCCTTTTGTGTCCTGGTCTGGGCGGCTGCTGGCCAATGTCGCTCGATGGCGCGAGCCATGAGACTGACGGGAAAAGTCCCGGGCCTTTCCTGGCCTTCAGCCCAATGTCGCCTTGGGGGTGCATATGACATCGTGGCATCTGGAAACCAAGTTGAACTACTTTCTGCGCATTTGGTGTCTGGCTCCAATAATATTATTGAATAATAATAATGGATTACTGGACCTCATTATTATTCGAATGATTTTGTATGGAAGGGACCACCCGAATTGGCTGCGCGAACGTGGCCTTGCGAACTGAAACGTTGCAGCAACATGATTCGTTCAATGAGCTTCATTGATTTCACGCATACTCCATCACCTAGGCGTTGTGTGTTTGCGTTTCTTTGAAAGGCGCACCACGTCACTTGGGACACTGTGTGACACTTGTGATTGCGCGTTATGGCCTTTGAGCGCATTAGTGCACATTTTCATCATAGGGAGTAGCTGTTTGGGGCTCACGGGGTGGCGCCCCCCTGTAGGCGCTCTATCCCATAAATGCACTGCACGGAAGTTCATTCCATTATGGTGTCTTGCTTATTACATTTATATGATTAATCTGAACGACACTGTGCCAGCTCGAATCAATTGTACGATTTAGGCTCGGTCGATGCGATTCGCCTCGTGAGTCAAAACTTGCAGGTGCACAAAGCGGCAGGGCTTCTGGCTGGGATCGAAAATATTTTTAAATTCAACCTGCCAACAGCTGCCAAAAATTTTCCATTTTTTCCTCATTCAAAGCGGCGGAAATATGTGAGATTCAGATTACGGTTTTATGCCTTATTGTTTGCAGCAGATAGCCTCGGCATTCGACACCCCTCGTGAACAGTAATCTAACCTAATTTCTTGTCAATACAAGTGCGTCGTGCTCTCGGCTCAAGCTTTCTCGTCGCAAGGCCTCAGGTGGCTTGGCAGCCAGCCCAAACAACAATGTGTGCTGCTGTAGAGGTGAGTTTCCTCTGTTTCGGTGTGCACCTCAAGCATCGAGTGGAAAGGGACAGCCGCCTGCATGGACAGTGCACAGCGCTGACATAAATTCCCCCGTTTTTGAAAATTTAGAATACTTTCATACCCACACTGCTATAATCTACCGCGTTATCAAGTTCCGATTTTGATTGCTGCGATTTCGGTGGGTTACATTGACAGGAATAGTTGGGAAGGCGTGCACACTGCAAAAGGCAGAATGCGCTAACGCGCGCACCGATTGCAACCGAGTATTCGCCGGATTTATCAATACAAATACTGCAACTGAAATACAACAGCACTTAATATTAACAATCACAAATTGCGCCTTGATGCCAGAAGAATATTCATTTGCAGATACGTGTTGCCCAAAGGGCTCTGACATCCTAAAATGGGTGATTCATTTCACAAAGTCGCACAAGCACACCTTGCACCTCCTGCTCCGTGACACCGAACTTGATTTTCGGGTGTGCAGTGGCCTAGCCATGGCTCCTTCCTCGCAGGGCATGCGCCTCCATTTTCTCGGGGCATCCACACTTGCTGCAGCCCGAGAATCTGGTGTTGTCCCTCAAAGTTCACATTGGGACTCGCGCCCTCCGTTACATGCCATGGCCGCAAAGGCAGCTCCGCTGGTCATCAGCACCATACCCGCTCCAGCTGTCCCGCCCTCCATACTTACCTGCCCACCCGTCGTACTCCCAAAAACATCCGGGCCCACATGCTGTGAAGTGCCCTGTGTCTGCGGCATTCAATGGGCTGACGACCTTTCTAGGCGGCATGCATGTATGCTGTACTTGTCGCGGTCGCTGCGCTGCCCGCCGCTGCTTGTGGGTGTGATGGTCCCCGCGATGGTCGCCGTCGCCGTGCCTATCATTATGGCCGTAACTGAATCTGACGACAGGAAGCGAAAACACAGCAGCCAGCTAAGCTACTATGTGGTAGATGGCGAAAAAAATAGCTGATTTTTGCCCAAGTTATGTAGGTAGCCATAGAAATGAGTGATGTGCTATCACCGTTGCTTAAATGAATTACACAATTTAAGTGGGCGATTACATAGTTTAAGGGGCGATTTGGTTGCCATCTCAAGGTAGCGGCTCATCAACACGGCACAAGCGGCTGACGCGACCGACTTGGTCTTGGAGACGACAGAGACCGGCGTTTCTCAGTATTAATTATAACCCGGCGGTTGTGCAAAGACACCGAATTTCGCCCCCCCCAAACTTCGCGCGAAGCAGCGTGACGCAGCTGGGATAGCAGCTCCAAGCAGCTTGAGAACTGGTGCGGTCGTCATTTGAAATCCAGCGTGGACGGCTATGCAGTCAGCGAGACTGCGGAAGTGCGTCGCGGTTCTGGCCAGTCAAAATGGAACTCAGCGACCGCTGCACCGGGAAAACAGCGCTTCTGGACTGCGTTCAGCCCACATTCAGTCACCGCGAAAGGAAGCAGATATTCTCAGCTCACCCCTTGGCCACAGTGGGTCCTCCTTCACAGGGATAAGCAGGTTTTCAGCTCGCCGGGGCTCTAAGCCGTTCTCGGTTCCGACTTTTCAAAGTCAATGTCGTCGGGACAGGAGCCTGGCGAAGTGGGCAAAGGGAAGGCGGGGTGGCGCTTTATACCCCGAAACGCCGGTCCATTCGATGACCAATTATCCGAATCGGCCATACGTGGCAGCCCGGGTCAACTGTGTGAACGACTGCACGCCCCTGCAACTACGCGCCTGTGTTCAGAAGGACGCGCTGGTCACGTGCCCGGGTGTGTGCCTGACACGCGCCCTTGTTGCGGTCAAGGCAGCCCCACGCGTCGCTTGGCAGAGACGACTAATGCAACAGCTTCAGCCCGTGATGCACCGTCATCACGTCCCCATTCCAGCTGACACAATTGTCCTAGCTGGACAATTTGCATCTCAAAGCATTGCAATAGTTTGAGATGCAAATTGTTCCACACTTGTTTTCCTGTCCAGTTCACTAGGGAAAAAAGGGCCAAATAACACGTGTTCAAACGTGTACAAAGTTTACGGGTTTATGTTATTTTTGTGTCATTAGCGTGCAGAACTTTGATGAAACGTGTTTTATGTGTGTTCGCAAAAGTGCTATTTGGTCCTTTTTCTGCTAGTGGTTGGCACTATACTTTGAGGTCCAGATTGCTCCACACGTGTTTCTCCCATTCTCTTTCCTGCAGTGCTGCACTTTGAGCAGTGCTCATCTTTGCCAAGCCCGTTTTGAATGTTGAAACCAATAACTTCACACACTTGAAACAACATGGCAACTGTGGTTTGAGGGCAGTAAGCGCTTGCTCGCACAGTAAGACAATCGTGCCCGACGTCTGTTGATCCAAGGATGTCATTTTCACTCAGCAGCGACAAAATTAATCAAGCGGAATCGTGCGCCACACTACACAAGTGGATTCAGCTTAGTCTCTGAGGTCATACATTCAGGCTCGAAGTCAATCTGATTTCTACCAGCCTACCATTCAGTCAAACAAAGGCAATTAAGGGAAAATTCTGGTTGCTTTGGGCACCCCAAAGAGCAAGCTGACATGCATAGGGGCCTGGCCTCTGTATGAGGCCAGCTGTCGTAATTAGGACATCACAGTGTCGTTCGTTATCAATCTCTGGGGGCAAAGGAGCCACGCAAGGATGCCCAGCCAGATCCCTTGAGGAGCAAAGGTGCAGACACCTCGATTAAGGAGCATTTTCAACAATTTTTCATGCAACATGAAATTCCTATCCTACCTCAAATTTCGATCGCTGCACCGATGTTTTGACGATGTCGCTTGTTTACACTTTCCATTTTGGGGTCATACTTGACTTGCTCTTCGGATTTTGCAGATGTGGAATTACATTCTGGGTTCGGACATGAGTTATCATAGACTCGCGTCATAGCTTTGTCCACAAGGACTCTGGAGCCCTTACTACTCCCTTCTTGGGGCATTTCCTGCCTGGGAAACACCCCTGTTAGGCATTGGGAATCTTCCAGAAGTCACATATACGTCATTTATATAGCTATATTTATGTCATTGATATACGTCAACTATATAATTCCAGGTAATTTCCAGCAACAACTTGACTGCGCCACACATGAGTTATTTTAACGCCGTTTTTTCTTTTTCTAATTTATATTTCATGGCCATTTTAGTGGGAATCCTGCACGCCGCTTGCCACTTCTGAGAATCCGCATCATTGTGTAGCATCTCAGCAGCCACAATACACGAAGGGTTACACTTGGGCGCGAATTGGCAATGTCCATTCGGAATACTCATCTGTACAGGTCGGTTTGTCCATCTTCGGGCCAGTGATTTGTTTCTTCTGCTCAGCGAATGGCGCTACAGCAGGGTTGGGCTGTGCGCAGGAAGAAATAAAAGCAGGGGCACATCCTGCATCAATATTGAATCTGAAGGCCGACTCGTGGCTGCAAATTTCTGGGCGAGCATAATGCATTTCCTGCTGCTGCCTTGTGGTTCCTTATCCCATGCGCTAGCCAACCTGTGGTCCACTGCAGAGAGGAGCTGCCCCCAGCATTTATATAGATTCATTCAATGCATGCAGTTATGCATGCATAAGTTGTGAGCATGTATCAACACGCACATGATTCCATTTGTGGTTTGGCATAGCGCGTGATTGCGGCCGCCGTCGTCCTCAGAAGCCCTCAGAAGTCGATTGAATTGCTCCCATTTGGTAATGTGCTGTGCCGCTGCGACGAGCGAAGGATTGCTCTGCCCATCGGGCATTCATGGTGAGGGCAAAACTGGCTGTATCCCTCTCCTGAATCAAACGACCAATCCCGTCGCGACAACCAAGGCAGGCCAAATTTCAACATTAAGTTCGACGTTCGCTGAGGTTTCCAATCACCCCAAAAGCATAAAATCGACAAAATTAAATCGCTACCAGGTCCCTGGCACGGGGATCGCCGCCGGCGGCACAAGCTGTCCTTAATCTGGCCTCGGAGATTCGGCATTCCGTCGCCCCGTGGCGCATGTCCACTGCGATTACTTGGACGCCTCTTGGGTATTCTGCACGACTTTGGCGACCTTGCGGCGCTCACGGACATGCGTCTGTGGGCACTGCATGTCCTGCCAGCTGATGGGAACCATGGGGACACCTGAAGGGCAAATCAGGCCTGAATTTGTCCATGTGCCGAGTTGTCTCATCAGCATGACATGGCTCATTTTGCAAAGCTTCTGTTCAGTTTTAAGCACAACCAAATTACCAAAATCCCTGTGCCAGTGGTGTGACGCGCGCTTTGCCGTGACCCTACCGTGCAGCACTGACATCGCATTCTCAGCTTGGGTGCCATATTTCATCACTGATTGCCACCGTACGGTTGCTGAAACCGCATCCCCCTTCATAACGTTCAAATATGGGTGGATGTCGGTTCGCCACTGAATTAGGTGCTCTACTTGTCGCTGTACAAACCGAATCTCCCAGTTCGACAGGGCAGCCGACAGCTTTCTCCTCAACTATGTGTGCCAATTTCTTGGCGGGCTCATTTGCTGGCTTATGGCATGATTGGTGGGCGCATTGACTGGCGTACTGACTGATTATGAATCACTCGCTCTCAACATGACCAGTGTTAAAACACTGGATGACTGAGACCAACAACCACCTTGCATGTGTCTGATAGAATCAAGACAGGCCGTGTTGTGGGACATTCTGTCTGTCTCAAACGGCATCTGCATCGCGTCCGACAACATGGGGAACACTACAACGTTCACACGGGTTTCCAGATGCAAGAGAGGTTTGACGCAATCAAGAGTGCAAACGCCATCACTTGCGTTCCTTTCAGCAGCGTCTGGGCCGCCCCCCACCTGCAGGGCTCTCGGCGTAGACCACCCCCAGCTCGTTCTTGGCCGTGGACAGATAGTAAAAGTTTGCATCCCCAAAGGACAGGACCTCAGCTCGCACGAGGTCACCTGGCCTGAAACTCGTCGGGATCGTTACCTGGTAACGCAAGTGCGCGAAAACGGGTATTAGCCATGAGCATCGAGCATTCATGTTTAACATGAATCGTGCAAACGTCATACAACACTGCGGGCCGAGGAAGCGGAGCCCTGTTGTTCCGTATGTATTTGCTACACGAATTTCGCATTCTTTGTGCGCGCCTTCACTCAATCTCTGCGCGATTCAATAAAATCCATCCGCCATATGCGCTGCTCTAACAAGGGCCTACTGAGAAGCACATGGTCCTATGGGAAACGTAGCCAAGCATGATAAGAATGGGAATCGAATCGTGACGCGACCGTGCTGACAATCAGTTTCATTACATTGATCGCAAACGCTTTCAAGCTGCTGTATCACGCCGTTGTATGTTCTGTTGCTAAGCTGCACCTAGTAGTTAGGTTGGCGACAGGGTCGCGCCATCCGGCAACGCGTTGCTTACTTGCTGCATGCCCTCATTGCAATCACTGTCAACTTCTGTCAACGCACCTTGTCGATTTCCTTTGCTCTCACATCCTGTGTCCTGGCAGCAAAACGTGAACATAAAACCAGCAACGTGAATTCAAATTGAAAATGCAAACGTCGGATCATGACACGGAAATACCATCGGATCCAAGCGCTGTTGGCAACAGACATTGATTCTGACGAGAAGAGATCATGATCTGGAGCAAAAGAACTGCTTTGGTCCCATTCTTCAGCAAGTCAAAAAATATGACATAGCAAATCAAAAAACGTCAATAGACCTCAAATCACACCTGATCTGCCCCTGAAATTTCGTATGCAGAGCCCGCTCACCAACGCATAGAATATCAACAACCGCGGCTTGCTGTCTCAATCGCGTCACCTGAACACAATGAGCCACATCTGTCAGTGGTTCATCACAAACGCATTCCTAGCACATTTATTGCATTCTCAATGTATGTACATTTAGTACATGCTCAATGTAAGATAATGTTCAAACACACCGCCCCAGCCACGTGTACTGTTCACACCTACTGGAGTCAGAAAGGGTGCGAGGCCATCCTCAAGTGCCTGAATCTCAATCTGTTCCTGTTCACGCATTTCTGTGCAACCGGAAGTGCCACCCCATCTCTAGACGCACACAATGCTGGGCTCATGCTCTTGCAAGCATCGTACAGCGGTCCACAGACAATGCTCATAACAGGGCTGTTGCCCACAAGAGATCGAGCGGACTGAAGCACCTGGCCTACAACAACCTGGGTCCTTCCTGAACGACGAAACTAAAGGCTCCATTCTCGCTTCCATTACGATCTTGAGAAAGTCTCTTCCTTGCACAATGCCGCCAACTGTCAATTCTTTGTGCTGACCGCTTGTGTCAGGATACCACAGAAACTGTTTGAGGAAATTTGCAGATGTTAACAGGGCCCTGCAAGAAGCATAGTCTATTCTTCATGAATTCTCAACAAAGCAATTTAGTGAGTGACACATCCCCAAAGGGATGAACGCATCCATGCAACCATGGTCCACACCCACCCTTCCAGTAACAACGTCTCCAATCTGTGGCACAACTTTTCCCCCTCCCTTCATGGATGTCACCGTGACGATGGGCAGCTGCAGGAACATCGCCAGTCAAGAGTTGGACAACTGCCCCAAAGACACACTGCCAATGCAGCTGCAATTACCTCAGCGTGGGTGCAGACATAAATGTGTGCGAATGTGCTGTGAATCTGACTGCCCAGTGTCAACATGTGGCTGACAACATGTTGATGAGCTGTTGCTTTCCGAATCTAGGAAGGCAGTTTTTTTAGAACAAGAGGTGTATTTCTCACTCCAATTGTACAAGGCTGGCTGCAAGTACCTTGAGGCATGGACCAATCAAGAGTGGGCATTCTGCGCCCATCTTCGCCAGCGAGGTGCAAGATCTGTTTTCTGTCATGTATGGCCACATGCAATGCAAGGATTTCGTTGTAGTACTGTGGAACAGACAGCCTCACATGCAGACTAGAATCGTGCTTGTCACCAGATGTAGCGTAAATTATTTAACCTGGTGCATGTTCTTCAAGCACTACCTTCCTATATTTCCATACCTCCCTTAATTTGGAAGCATCTTCCTTTTTCCTTTGTTTTTCCAGTACCATATTCTACTATTCCTTGATTCTTAATTGGAGGTTTTATCTTTATTTTCAGATGGTGATCCTCAGAAACTTTGATCAGGAGTGAGTCCCAATGGGGAAACCTGTGCTGCTCACTGACAAAACTGAATGAAAGAAAAAGCACAAGCCAGCCTTGCCTTCTTTTCTGCATCCCCCTGTGCGCTTGTCACTTCCTGTCTTCCAACTATGGATGCATAAATGAAGCCTTCACGGCCGTATGTTCCTGCTCCAGCTATGTAGTTGCTCTGGAATGAACAAAGTGATCAATCAGCAAGATTTGAAGAGTAAACTTCAGGTATGGCAACTCAGCATTGGCCACACTATCACTGCTGCTGATATTGGCGTGTATGGGAGGCCTGGCAGCTCAACGATAGTATCCTTGTCTAGAGTTTGACTTTCATACAATTTCGCCACATTGTGCTCTGTCTGTGGCAAGAATTAACTGCTTGTAAAGGGTGAAACGCAATGTTTGACATTGTTTTGTAAGCAACCATTCAACGGGGCATGACACTTGGTCCTTGCCAAACCCAACTCCACTGACAAGACTCAGCCCAGCGAAACTGTTTGGTGCCATCCTCTGTGGGCGGTTCTTCACTTTGGGATGCCAATTCTGGAGACAAACACTGTTGGTAGTTGCATATCTTCTGTTTCACAGTACTGCAGGGTTATAGCTTTGGTTGCTGGTGCTTTAGCCCGACAAGGAAGATTGATTGATGGAATGACTGTTCAAGATGAGACAGAATTTTGAAAAGTGTTGGGAAGCACTGGTGGAGGGGAACAAGGCCTGTCATTGTCTTTGGAAGCAATGATGTTTGCTTTGTTGAGCGAGGGCAACATCAACGAATCAAAATACACAATGAAGCTCACGAACGAAATTCCGCAAGCAGGACCAGATTGTCAAAAGACAACGAATGTCCCCTGATTCAGGAAGCAGAACTGCACCCAGGATGTCGAGCGGCGTGCTGGTTGGCAGCGCAACCAATTACAGTAGTTCATAAAGTGCCAATACACCTGGGAACAAAGGTATTCGAGACTCTGCGCACCAGGGGAAGGTATGCAAAAAGCTTTGAATGCTGCCCGTGAGGTGCGCCATGTTAAATGTAGCCTGCTGCCCAAAAGCCTCTGCTGCGCTTGCTTAACCTGCTGTGTCTGTTTCAACACAGCAGCAATGCCATGGTGCCAGAAAGACAACTGTGGAAACGAAGAAAAGAGGCAAGATCTCCCGATACCAAACAAGAGCAATGCTCCCCGTCAACGGCGTGCCCTAAGTGGCTCTTCTTGTTACTGTGTGCTGATCTGTGCATCAATCATGGACATGGACGCAACAAACAATTCGCTGAGGATTGGATTACCCATTCTTTGAAAACTCGCTTTTGCCCCAAAACACAAAAGCGAATCCTTCCCCTGAAAGGGGACATGTCCACAATTTCATGCATTAAGCACTGCCCTAGGGGACAGGACAGATGTGCAGCCAGCCGTTCCACACAATTGCCTCAGCTTCACTGGGCGTTTTCGTTCGTGGGGGTGGCCCCTCACCTCCTGCCCGAGCCTGTCTCCAGGGCACACCACCGGCCCTCGCTCAGACATGGCGCAGCCTCCTCAAACCGGCAGTCCAGAGCACCGTACTTAAAGAAGAAGCGACGTAACGCTACGCGTAACATTTCCTTTTCTAACACCCCCAATGTACTTACAGCTCTTCCTTGTGTAGCGAGTGCGTTGCGAGCAGCCAGACTCGCACACCCCCGAGCGCAGAGGGCCCGAGCCCGGTCGTTCACCATGGGCGGCGGTGGCCCGCTTGCGTTCCTGAACAAGAAGACATGGCACACTGGCAGCCTGCGCGTGATCGAGGAGGTCTGGAAGCGCGAGCAGGAGAACCAGAAAGAGCAGCAGAGGCTCGAGGAGCTCCGGAAGCAGGTCAATGAGGAGCGGCAGCTGCAGGAGCTGGAGCGAGCGGCCGAGGCCGCGGGCCACGGAAGGTGGGACTCGGGCTGGCGGGGATGGACGAGGGGAAAGAGGGCAGCGGGGTGCAGTGCGATGCGGCTTGGCGACGCTTGCCCCAAAGAGGGATGTCTTGCCTTTGGGAGTCTCGCGAGGGGGAGCGCTGAGTGCGCTGAATTTAACTCACGTTCCTTTCGTCAGTGTGCAGCAGCGCAGAGTCAAGCCATGGGTCGCATCATTGGCTCACGAACATATCACACCCAAGATTGTGTGCGGATGCGTGAGGGCGTTCGCTGTGGATGGTTGCCGAACCGATGTGCTCAGAGCGCCAGGGTTTGTGGGGGATTTCGGCGCCCACGGATGCCCGATGCACCATCTTTGGAGCCATCTTAGTGGGGTGGACGTTGGGGCTCATGCTGTTCCCAATCGGTGACCAGTGTCGCCTGCTTGTTGTGTAACACTTTGAGACTTGTATGTCGTCCGCATTGGGTGAGAAAAAGCCTTGGGAAGACGAGGAAAGACGACTGTGGTCACAGCATAACAAGCTTTCACTCTAGTGAGCCTTTGTAGATTTCAAGCAAAGCACAGCTTAGGTGGTCCTCACAGGCATTCCTTAGGAAACCCACCAACCCTATCGCTGCCGCATTTTTGATGAACAAGCACCTGAATATGAACTGTATGCCTTGATGTGGTTTGCCAAGTATGTTTGAAATTGCCAGGCGTTTGTTGGAATAACAGTTGATATGCTTGTGAATATTAGTCTCTGTGTTACATGACGTTTGTGGAGTGACAACACACTGGCAGCACAGAGTTTCAGGAGCCAGAAGTGCGACCTGACGGAGTCCTGACCAGCTGTCTGTTCCTGTACTCAGAAAATCAGAGCGCCTGGATTGGATGTATGCTGGTGGGATTGCTGCCAAGGAGGATGCAGAACGCAGACAAGAGGAGCATGCACTTGGAAAGCCAGTTGTGCTGGAGGAGGCAAAAGAGGAATCCAAGGTGCTGTAGCCACTGAGTTCAGTGCGACAATGGTCTGCAAAAACATGGCCATGGTCAACGGCTACATTGTGAACAAGCCCGTTATGGCCCCTTATAGGTGGAAGTGCTGTGATTTAACATTGGAGTCGAACGCTAACTGTGCACCTAGAGGGGCAACACCCCATTTGTTGCAGCAGTGCTCAGCCATGTGCTGCCTGGTGTTTTGGCCCGATGTGCCCTCAGAGCACAAGTCCACAGCCCAATACCCTGCATGTTTCCCCAGAGTCTGTCAGTGCAACGGTGTGGCGATTTTGCCAGTGGGAATTCGGTGCACAAGTGCAGAGTTAGAGTGTCAGAGTTTGATTGCAGTGAGGGGCCGTTGGCTGGCTTCTCCTGACGTTGTTGTGGTGTTGAATTCGCAGTGCGAGAAGATCTCTGTTCTTCCTTCCTTCTATACAGAAGATACGCCAAAGTCCGCCAATGAAACTTGGGCAAGGCTGCACAATGATCCCCTGTTCATGGTAGGTTGGGATGACATCGCAGTTGTTGAGCAGGTCATTGATCATTCCTTCCATTCAGCTTGCAGAAACTCAGAAGCCTGCTGGTCTGGCTGATTTTTAGCCAAAAGAGTCCCTGTTTTTGTGAGTTGATGTATCTCCTTGCCGACCATTCGCATAGAATTGGCTTGGTTGCATTGTGCATTGGAGCTCATTGCTTCTTACCAGAATATTAAAGGTTCGCACCAGAAGGGACTCTAGAATCCAGTCAATGAATTGCTTTAACAAGCAGTCGTTGTTGTGACTACTATGGAGTGTATCCATTTCGTTGCAGCCCACCGTGGCCACTGTGTGTATTGTTGCTGGCGTGGCTGGTATTGATGCAGTACAATGTGAAGGAATGGTGCACAAATTGCATCACCTGATCTTTTAGACACATTGTACTCACGATTTTTCGTACAAAAGAACTTCTATTGACATCTTCAGGACGAAGGATCCAAACCAGTCAGTTGCTCTGGTGACAGAGTATGCCCATTTGAGGAATGTTCTGTCACCTGCTTCTGTTGTTTGCAGATCAAAAAACACGAACAGGCTGCTGTGCAGAGGGTAAGAAACAATCCTGCTCGCATGATGGCTATCAAGGACGAGGTGAGCTCCACTGGCTGATCTGGAGTCGATGTAGCTCGCTGTGTGCCGCTGTTGCCAAGCCGCACGTGGGCTCAATCGTAACATGCTCATCGTTGACTATGCACATATCATTTTGCAACATTGCAACGTAGGTTAAGAAACTTAGGAGCATGAAAGATAAGAAAAAGCACAAGAAGCACAAGAAGCATAAGAAAGAGAGCAAAGAGAAGGGGCATAAAGGGGAGAACGGCAGCAAGAAACGTAGAGCCAGCAGCAGCCCCGAGCCCAGTCCGAAAAGGCACAGGCGAGCAGAGCACCATGGCGACCATCCTAAACCTGAAAAGGACCCAAGGTGAGATTGCCGTTGGTTGGTGTTAGCTTGGCATCATATTGGAGATGACTTCATGGTTTTGGAGACGACTGCATCAGCTTTCCTTGGGATAGTTTCAGATTTGCCTTCGTCGCACTGCAAACATTCGCCGTTCAGCGTTGTGTATTTTCCTTTGATGGTAGTGGCCACTGAAGACTTGCCTTCATGATTGGGACGAGATCTTGATAGACAAACTCCTAGACCGGAGACAGCGAGGCTGATTGTGCCGTTGTTTATGACTAGGTATGGCTTGGCCGTAAAGAACGAACATGTGCCAGAGTACAAGACCAGCCAAAGAGCTGCTGAGACCCGGAAGCGATTGGAAGAGGCGGGGCGGAAAAAGGAAGAGGAGGAGAGAGCGCTGAGGAATCAAAGGTGCGTGTCTGGCAACCACACGGCCTTATTTTGTGACGGTACTGCGCTCTTAGAAGAGGCCACATCTGGCACTTGGTGCGGTTTTATTTGCATTGTCTTCACAAAGCGGGACACATTTGAGCAGATGACGGGAGAACGCTCGCGAGGCATGCATTGGCGCCATTTTGTCACAGCCGCATTGTTGAGGGTGCTCTGGGCACGCTATTGTTCTTTTCCTACATTCCAGCTTGAGTGTCGTTTCAACGTTGCATGAAAGGGTACTTTCATGCATTCCACCCATGTCACTTCCTCACTCCATGCACGCTCTCGTCTGCAAGTGTTCCGTACAGAACTGGGTGCGTGGGAGGGCCCCCGTTGCTGTATCTCCGACGAAAGTGGCCTTTCCTTCTTATTGTCCTTGCTGCTCTTGTTGCTTTGTTACCCGCCGTGATTTTGTTGTCGTTGTTGTTGGTGGTGAGACTCTCTGACTCGCGTCTTGCTGGAGCCACACATTTGCTGTTGCCTTGCAGGCACCAACGCAGGGAGTACAAAGTGGGGCGGATATCAGAGGAGGAAAGGGCCAGAAGGCTGGCGGAGATGATGGGCGACGCCGACGAGCACAGGCAGCAGCGGCGGAAGGCGGTGGACAGCGCAAAGAGGCAGGACAGGGCGGAGGACTTGGCGAACGAGGCCGGCAGGAGCAAGTTGAAGCCCCAGGAGTACTCGCATGCCGCAGCGAATGGGGTACACGGGAGGTCCCTGGAAGAGAACGTCGCCAGCAGGCGGTATTACAGCCAGAGGAAGGGGCGTGAGACTGCCGGGTTCCGGAGGTGATGAGTCGACTTCTTGAGGATGGGGAGGCTGGGATGGTCCGAAATTGCGTTTTCAAATCATTTGTAGCATAATATGCGCCTTGGCCAAGACGCAATCTGGTTCTGACACGTGCCATGTGGAAAGCAAATTGGCAGCCGTATGGGCACACAGCACAAATCAAGAAATAATCGCGTTTTAACAAGACCAAGTGTGGGACCGTTGCGATCAATGGGTTTTGGTAGCGATTGCTTAACTGACATCCTGGATGACGCCCCGTTCGCTTGGATCACCACACTGTGCCATCCATAGACACCCAATGACGCCTGGCAAGCGTACCTTTGCAGTGTGTGCTCTGTGACAACGACAGGCAGGGAAATGGTCTTTCATGTATGTCCTGCCATCCACATGCCACAGCCCGCTGCCAAAATGAATCCCAGCTTGCAATCCCCTAAGCACCTCCTGCAACTAACCCACCATCAAGCAGAGCGTCCAGTGCACAACTGCTGCCAAAGCATGTTGCCCAGGCCAGCGGACTGCACGCATTGAATTCCCCTACAAAAATTCCCTGGGATCGCAGACAGTGCCAACAGGGCTGACGCTGCAGCAGCATAGGGTGACACTAGGTAGATCTGCCCCTCCTTGTGCCCCATCCGCCCAGGGAAGTTCCTGGTGGTCGTGGACACCACGACCTCGGGCTCGTTCAATCTTGCAAACGTATCCTTGGGCCCGCCAAGGCACGCCGCACAGGAGGGCGACGCAGGCGTGATGCAGCCAACCGCCTCGAAGATCTCCGCCGCCGTCCTGCCGTCGCAGCCGGGCACGAGAAGGCCATACACGTCAGCCCAGACCTTTTGCGTGGCGGGGACGAGGTAGATGGGCACCTTGACCTGCTGCCCAGCCGTGTGCAGGAGCTTTGCTGCCGCCATGAAGCTCTCCATTTTGCCACCTGGCGGAAACATGGTCTGAGAGGCAATCTGATTGAAGAATCGTTTGGCGGAACAGGACTAGCACCGTACACGAAGCTGCATGCTTGCGGCAACATGCTGGGATCCCATAGTACAAGCCATAGACATTGTTTTCTTGGGCAAAACAAAGGATAACTCCTTGGCATGCTAGGTGATATTTCTTGATTGCATCTGCGCATCGACTGCGTGCACCGTTGCATCAGGAATGATCAGCCTGTCTTGACATGTGTGCAGAATATGATGCTCATCGGTTCAGTCTGTAAAAAAATCAACTTTGGGATTAATTTTCAAATGGGATTTTTGCATATCACAGTCGAGACATGCAGAGTGCCATCGGCTTGAAGGCATAGGGCAGTGGTCGCATCTTTGGACGACAGCAATACAAAGAAATGCAGCTGGCATCAAAGCTGGGAGTTGGGCATGATTCAGTGCCGCATCTGTGCATCGCACAATGCAACCACTGAATCAGTGGGGTGTCTGCACACGCTTGCAGAATCGTTTCTCCCCAGTTTGGGCTTTTCTGCAGGTTGCGGCCCCTATGAGCGCTTGCCAAAAATTCGCCATGGGTGCACACATTGCCCTCGATTCCCACAGTGGGTCAAAACGCCACAAACACTGAGTGAAATCAGGCCCAGGAGCAACAAACACCATATCGGCGCCTTGCTGAGTGCGGCACTTCAATATGTTTTGATGAACGAAACAAAGGGGACTCATCCCACTCACCAGTGCACGAGCCAATGTAGACGCGGTCGATGCAAGTTTCAGAGCACTCGTGCGCAGTCTTCCTGTTGTCTGGAGAGTGCGGGGCCGCGACGAGGGGCTCCAATTTCTGCACGTCGACCCTGTACTCCACCTCGTACCACGACCCATCGTCACTGTACATTGGCTCATAGGCGTCGTGAGTTCTGCTGTCCACATAATCAAAGGTGGCCTGGTCGGCAGGTATGATGCCGTTCTTGCCACCGGCCTCAACCACCATGCTGGTGATGGTCTTCCGCACTTCCACGCCCAAGGCGGCCAGGGCACTGCCGCAAAACTCCATGGCCTTGTAGGTGGGTGCCCGATACAGTAGTCTCTCCTATTATATACAGGATTAGGTCCTTGGCAAGGATGTAGGGGGGCAGTTCGCCATCCAGCACGAACCGCATTGTTGGTGGCACCTGCACTAGGCGTCCAGAGTGTCAATGTTCAGTCGGTGGGTCCTTTAGACACGTATATTTATTTGACAACAGCACAAGTGGAGTACAGCAATGGCGCTACCCGCCTGGGCTGGGTTATTGCAAATATTTCAATGCCTTGAAATACAACGAAGAAAGCCAAAAAACAAATGCTGATGCCTACATGGGTGCCAATGTAACAAAACTGTAACAAAGGCTGCATGGACCAACATGCACTCCAAGACAAAATTCAGGAATAGAAGCCTGCCACCGTCCATATTCTGGCAGATGAATCTAATGAACAAATGCAATGGCGCTCACCACAAAAGGACCATGAAATCGCCAGTGTGCAGCCACCTTGACAAGAAGCTTCCTTGTGCTGAGGATGCAGCCTGCGTCCGCGTTGCCCACCCCAGCGGCAAACATGCCAAAGGCACCGGCATTGCACCTGTGTGAGTCCGCCCCAAAGAGCATCTCCCCAGGTCGACCGCGCCCCTCCTGTGCCGGGGCGATGTGGCGGACGCCTTTGTAGTCAGGTTAGCGCGAAAATTGGAAAGGTTCTCGATGTCATAAAAGTATTTGATTTTGTACTTCCTGGCCATTTCTCTGGGTGCAAGAGAACAATGCACTGCTGTTTATCACTGGGCTCTCACAGCCAGGATCAGTAAAGGGGAGAAAGAGGGGCCCTGAGCTCCATCTGCCACGTGGTTCACTGCCAAAAGAAACGGCACAATAGAACCTAAGATTGCGCAACATGACTGCTTTTCAGGGCATGACACGTCAATCCATCATAATGAGCAGCCCAGTATTGTGATCAGCTCATCAGCCAACACAGAGCAATCAGGCTGCCTGCACCCACATGGTGACGACTGTCACTTGTGGCCGGATGCCGGGGCCCCCGCGCCGCGGTCCGCATGACCCCCCCGCGCGGCAGATACCTTTCCGGGAGCGACCGCCCCCCAGCCGCTCCGCCACCGCGACGGGTTGGGCTTCAATGGCTTGGCGCGCTCTCCCTTGCACAGAGAGCTGCCCTGTGTATGGAACTGCACAGAGCTGCCCTGTGCGTGTGCAGAACTACGGAGAGCTGCTGAGAGCCGCGGGGGCAAAGCAGACCTGCAGAGAGCTACTGAGGGCTACAGAGAATCACAGAGGGCTGCAAAGAACCGCAGAGAACTACAGTAGGCTCCCCTTCTACGGAACCGTACCCGGATGAGCGTGTGCAACTACGCTACGCTACCCCGGGAGCGGTAACGGGCTATGTGGGCGAATATAGGGGAAGTGTGGAATCGAGCCTCGTAGTGACGAAAGCAGGCAGGATCGAGGGGTGGCGATCCTGCTGGTTAGCGCCAACAGGACCACCGCAGGAACGGCTTCCTAATGGCGATTCTCCCAGCAGTGAGCCGGCCACGCGCGGAAATGGACGCCTGCCCGATCGAGTTGAACTCGACGGCGAGGATGCACCCATACCGGTCGACTGTCAGTGCGGCATGTGCCCAGCGAACGGGGCACGATCCCCGTGTACGCACAGAGAAACTCAACACTTGCACCCTTTCAGGACAATTTAGTACAAGCAAGTACCGTGAAGTACTGAACCTGATACCACTTTTCACCAGTGCCACACCGTGCCACACTGTGTGGGCCACTTAGTGCGGTCCGGAACAAGCGTTGGTTCGCTACAAGCAAAGCCACGGCGTGTCCGTAAATAGCCCGGCCACTGGGTGCGGCAACAACATGATCTCCGCCTGACTCATACCCAAAAAGGGTCGTGCCAAACCTCACACAGCACCGTAGTACATTGCTCCTGGGTGCGCCACCCACGCCTTGATGTACGGACAGTCCCAGCCTAAGAGCTATTCTTCGTTACCTTGGGTTCCGAGCCCGTCTCAACCATTGGGTGCGTTACGCGGGCCCTAAAGTATGAGCACCGCCCGCTAACATACTTGTCTGAGTCACCCAGCCCTGCCAATCGTGCCGCCAGCACTTCCCAGCGCCTGGGATCTGTCATGCCGCTCAGGATGCTTCCACACCCATTAACCGTACTGCGGTGCCAGCCGCCGGTTCCCCGTGCTGGGGCACAGCACGTGGTGCGGCACCCACAGTAGTTCAGCACCCTAAGTACTGGAAAACGCACGGGTGCGGCACCCATAGTACTCTAGCTACCTGAAGTACTCGGAAATTGGCCTCTGGCGCACCCACGCCCATGCTTCCATCAGCACGCTCCGTCGCCAGCCATTGCAGCACGCCCGGGCTCATCACGGCCCCTGGCAGTCATCGATCTTCATCATTGAGGCTCAGAATGGTACGTCCATCAGTCACATCATGAAGGAGGGCACGGCATGTCTTCCAATCTTCTGGCACGTCTTCAAAGCGGCAGGTCATCAACGACAGTAATTGGGCACATCTCAAAAGTAACGTGGCCACGGCACAGCTTCGTATAAAGGCATCAGCGGGCTCATCATCTCCTTAACGGCTCGAAATTGGTACGGCTCATCTTCAAGGGTACGGCATATTGTCTCCACGCATCAAGGCATCGGGTCCGGCACATCTTCAACAATGATATGGAAACGGCCCTGCTCAGCTTCAGGAGTTTGGAGTCATGAAGTTGGGCATCAAGGGCTTCATTCCCTGCATATGCAAACCATTTCCATGCCGTCTGCTAAGCACTCACGTACTCGCGATTTCAAAACCATACTAGTACTATTGACTATCAGACCATGATAGGACTTTTCATGACAAGGTACCTGGTTCCGGAGGGGTACTCAGAAAATCGCCACACGAAGCGAATGAATGTGCGAAGAAAGCCCCTGGGGTGCCAGTTTTCCGCTCTTCCCATCCTCTCGGCTTCCGACCCCGTGGGCCCACCGCCTAGGCGCGGCTCAACCGCTTTTTGGGGCAGCGTCCGACACCGGTCTCAGCTTTGAGCGGAAGTTTTTGAGGCGGGGGGAGGGGCGGAATGGCGGCGGCCGGCGGCGTGCGCGTGAACGCGGAGATCAAGGATCTCACGCGGATCGAGCGCATCGGCGCGCACTCGCACATCCGCGGGCTGGGGCTGGACGACGCGCTGGAGGCGAGGAAGGTGTCGCAGGGGATGGTGGGCCAGACTGCGGCCAGGAAGGTGCGGGTGGTGGCGTTGCTTGGGGCGGTGTGTGCGGATCGCGGGAGGGGGCGTGGGCGGGGGGCAGCGCGCGGGAGCACGGTTGCCAGAAATGGTTGCGCGGGGATGCTTGGGGATGATGGCGGCTGGTGGGGCAGGACAGGCCGCAGAGGGCTGCGGGGCGTCCTCGTGGCCGCAGAGTTTTGCCTCCTGCGTCCAGAGCATCTGGCCGGTGGTATGGAAGCAGGGAAATTCCCATGTTTGGGCTGGATGGCCGCTCCACTCTTCAAGCCTCAATGGATTGGCCCCCCCTCTATGGCCGTGGAAATAGTCCGTAACATTTGACCCTTGCCAAAATGAAAGTCGAAAATTCAAGTGCTTGCTGTTTAGGCACAGGACCAAAATTTTCCATTGTTGTGAGATTGTTGCCAGAACTTGCAAGCCAGCCAGATGGTGGTGTAGTTCGGGGTAAGGCTTTAGGACGCACAAATCATTGGGTCAACCGACTGGAATAACAAGTCAGAAGGGAACTCATTGCTCCAAGATGACGCTGTTGTGCTTCATCCATTTCATGCAGCCTGCCACTGAACACAGGCTGGCTTTGCTAGCAACGATGCACCGCCCTGTAGTAACCAGCCCCTGTAAGTGCATGTCTTGTTCGGAATCGTGCACCTGAGCGTTTGTTGTGTTTCTCCTGCACTTGAGAAGATTTCTGCTTCAGCTTTCCTAGCTCGGAACGGCATAAATCCGGGTTGAAGAGATGAAAATTCCATGCAGCAGGAACAGTAATATGTCACGCAGTGCACTGAGCAAAAATTTATGGTTGGGCCCTGTTCGAAGATGTGGAAGATGATAATGGAGAAGTCCCAAATTCCCGGGAGAAACACAGAGCACCTTGCAGCTGTGCGCACCATAATGGATGACGTTGCTATTCCCATTGGAATTTCTCTTGTTGCTGTGGCAAAACTTTGACATCAGCCAGTCTCACTCTCCTTGAGATTTTATCCCTTACCAATGGTGGCTTCGCTTCTTGGCAGTCAAGACAGTGTGTGGCATGGTGACCAGTAAGTGCTAAATTTAGAAGCCCAATTTAATCCTACACCCTGAAACACTAGGCTTGCATCTTTGTACATTGCATAGCCCTGTGGACAGAAATGGTAAAGAGATTGGGGAAAGATCCTGAAAAGTGGCTGGGTTCTGTGTTTCTAGGCGGCTGGAGTTATCCTGCAGATGATTAAGGATGGCGCGATCGCTGGGCGAGCAGTCCTGCTCGCTGGTCAGCCCGGCACGGGCAAGACTGCAATCGCCATGGGGATGGCAAAAGCGCTTGGAGAGGAGACTCCCTTTGCGATGATGGCGGCCTCTGAGATATTCTCCTTAGAGATGTCGAAGACCGAGGCACTGACACAGGTGAGTGGCACTTTGCGTAGTCCACTCTTAGTGCATTGCCTCCGTTGGGCAAACAATTACCTTGAACCTTGCAGGAATTCTGGGTCATTGCAGGCAATTGACAACTATCAGTGCAAAGAGTTTCGAGGCAAATTGATGCTGCCTACAATACATTGAGGGCAATGCCTGATCCTTGTCACAGGTCGCTTTTTGGGTCATGGGTGCATCGACATGAAGAATATGATGTGGACAGCCATGTGTGGACTGTCAGTTTTTATCAATGTTTGTGGAGATGTGAGGATGGCGATAGTAGTTGTGCAGTTTTCAAAAGATTCTTTGCCTCTGGTCTGCTCAAATCGTTAAGTTCGTGACATACGAATCGTATGTTTGCAATGCGTTTCAGCATCCATTTCTGGTGTTTCTCAACAGCCACTAATCCAGTCTGTTACTTTCCAAACCTTGCCAGCGGGCTTATTAGCAGATATTCAGTCGGAACCGCGCCCAGGTTGGCATGTGCACAGAGGCTGCTCCTTTCAAGGCAGCTGAAGGACCTCTCGAATGCGGTCACCAACGTGTCCTTTTGTTTCCCATCCAGGCATTCAGGAAAGCAATTGGCGTTCGCATCAAAGAAGAAACCGAGATTATCGAAGGGGAGGTGCGAAAATGCAAGCCGTTAAATAAATATTTCACGTCCATCGTGCCATGTGTAGTTTCTCAAGATCAATGTGATTCTGTTGTCACGGAGTTGTGCGTGTCAATTTGCAATGGTCGTGAATGCAGAGCACTTCGTCTGCTGCGTTCATGGCTTGGCAGCCATCACACACGATACAAAAATGCAGGACCGCATAGGCACGATGGAGGCAGCTCTTGCAACGTTGTCCTTCTTGCTTGGAACTGGGGCCCTGCAATTGGCGTTGATAAGCATGGAGACATTTCTTTACCTTATAACTCTGCAACACTTTGGCTGAACCCTTGCTGCGAGGTCTGGAGCCAGTTGGCAGTCCAGTATCATCTCTCGACTGCAGCCGCCGCATGGCAAGCCCAGCTCATGTGAATTGTATGTGTGCATTGGCGTGAAGCGCCTCTTGGCTGTTCCTGCAGGTTGTGGAAATAGAAATCGACAGGCCAGAATCCGGGAACGTGGCAAAAACGGTGAGCGTCTTGTGATATATGATGTAGTGCCCAAGGGCATTTTTTGTCAGTTGTTGAAGACAGTAGAGAGGGCACTCCTGCATCGAATGCAGCAGAAACGGTGACATGCCATACACTCTAAAAAGATAATGTAGAGCTGGATTCGTACTTGTGCAGTTCTGTATAAAACGCAGTGCTGTATGTCACCAGAAATGGGCAAGTCCAACCCGATATTTTGCGTTCTTCTTCGGAAGAAAGTAAGCGAAAAACAGGGCTGTATGTCACTGGGCCCGGATGAGGATTTCACGGATGAGAGGTGTGCAGGAGATGCACGAGATCCCTTCCGCACGTTGTAGGGCGCCGCCATTCACCAAGGGCGCCCAAGCAACTGAATCAGCCGCCAGAAGCGCGAGGCCCTGAGTTGCGGACGCAGCGCAATCAAAGGAGCTGCCAGTTTTCTAATGCGTATTCAATTCAGCGCTTCCACTGGTGGCGAAGGCGCCTCGGGGGGGCAAGGGGACGAGTTGCGTTAACAACTTCGAGCATTAGTTCCATTAAAGCAAAGACTTTATTTTTAATTCCAGTAAAGCAAAGACTATATTTTTAATTCCATTATAGCAGCGATAATGACACATGCTGTTGGTATCCAGGGAAAGCTGACGATGAAGACGACCGAAATGGAGACCCTCTACGACCTGGGGCAAAAAATGATCGAGTCATTGCAAAAGGAAAGGGTCCAGGCTGGGGATGTTGTTGCCATCGACAAAGCCAGCGGTACGAGGCCTCTTAAGATTGGGATTAGGATGAAGATTCGGATTCTGAAATTTGTGCTTATATATTTAGCAATTGTATTCCCAAATGTGGAATCGGAATTGGCGGATTGCGGTCGAATTGGCGTCGATGCCTGGCAACAGTTGGCACCCACCGTCCATGTGCCAGAGGGTGCCGATTGCTATGGGAACAGGCGCTGCAGCAAGGTTTGGCCAGTGGCAACGATGGGCTCAACTGCTGAACTGCGTACTGCGGTCATGTATGCAGTCAATCCTTCCTTCGCTCACAACCGTGGCGTTCCGTTCTTCACGTGAACTTCCATTGCTAAATGCTCCTGAAAACCGGTTGTTTGCTGCCTGCAGGGAAAGTCACCAAGCTCGGGCGGTCGTTCGCCAGATCCAGAGATTACGATGCCATGGGTATGTCTTCTTCCCTCGATTGAGCCGCTTCATTCCATTCCCGCTGATGTGGTGCGGTCTTTCAAAGAACGCGTCACGTAATGTTTAGTAATGTTAACAATCGCGGAGACTCATGGCCATCGCTCGTGGGTGCAAAGTGGCCATTTGGGACTGCAGTGCACATGATATACTGATGTGGTGCCGCGACCAGGCCAAACATGCACTTGCGAGTGACCGACACCGTTGCGGGGGCATGACACATTTGGGGAGGTGACCTCACAGCAGGGCTTCCATGGTGTGCGTGGAGTGCCAACAACAATTAGAGCGTCTTTATCGGTCGGTGCTATTGAACCGGCGGTGCTATCCAGGAACGGTTCTCATTTGCTGCCGTGCCGCCTTACTAAGGCGGCATTTGCCGAATAGCACTGGTGCTATTGCTCCCTGCGCGCATCCGCAGTGGTGGGTGCTATTCCTACGCCGAGCAGCGTCGCGGCAGCACTACAATGTTCTGCATGAATAGCACGGGGTGCTATTCTGGGGTGTTATTTGGCCTCGAGCGGTGCTATTCATGCACAGAATAGCACTGCTCGGCGCCGAATAGCATCGGCGGTGCTATTGGGGTGCTATTGCTCTCCAACCGTTAATGATGGTTTTTTGACGTGGGTGCTATTCAGATAGCTGCATAGCACCGCCAGGACAATAGCACCCACCGATAAAATGCTTTTGGTAGTCGAATCCAGTGCCATGTTGTCTCAAGTCCCGGTGCCCTTAATTTATATGACCTCCTACCACGTCACCGGGATGCAGAAAGGACTGCCGCAGGTGGATGATGAGTGAAGTATATAACGAGGAAGGGCCAGGAACTGAGAGTGATGTGCTGGAAATGTGATTCGCTAATCATCCTCCCGGCACCCCTTCTCTTCCTCCCTAATGCTTCAATCTTCAGTTTCGCCCATTTCTTGTGCACAGGTCCGTCCACTCGCTTTGTTCAGTGTCCCGAGGGGGAGCTTCAGAAAAGGAAGGAGGTTGTGCACGTCGTGACCCTTCACGAAATTGACGTCATAAACAGCAGAACTCAGGTGACGATGTTGGCGCTTGATCTGCAGTTTCTGTAACGCCGATGTTGGCGCAGCGCCGTCTGCTGCACAATTCAAAATCGGAATTGCTGCGACGGTTTTAAAATCGTGGGCGTGAAAAGCATGACTTCGCAACATGTGGCAGGACGTAGCTTTTTGAGACACCTGTTGGCACAAACGCAAGTATGCATACCAGTGCGCGTCCCCCACCTTGCCCTGTGCTCTATCTTCAATTCCGACTCCCGTGTGCTTTAGGCTCGTGAGGTTCCTTGGCGTCCCTCCTTCTCCGCTGCTCTGCGCAGTCTGCCGTATCCATCTCCTCATAGTCTCCGTATTGTTTTTTGCTCACCTGCCTTAGAATCGGTTGCGATGCCACGGCGTGGGCTGCGATTTTTCTGCGACGTCGTGAGACTCCATATATTCCCTGCACCCTTCCTTGGAAAAATGCACCAACAGTCCAAATGCTGCAATTGAGTACACGACCGCACTATAACTCCACTGCATTCACCACACAGCCACTCCAATAACCAAGTATGCCGATGTGTTTCAATTCAGCAGCAGTAGAAGCAACAATGGTAGCAAATTACATCACCTGGACACTGAAATGTGATGTAGTAATTTGGGAAAAAAAGAACACGGTGGCACGATTGTCTTGCACTTTTTGTTATGCGGTCGTCTCTGATCCTTGCGCGGCGATGTCCCTCCGATACGCATACGATACGTATATACAATACACATGGCTCAAGGCACTGATCCTCTACATCCGGTGTGGCAGGGCTTCCTGGCCCTGTTCGCCGGCGACACGGGCGAAATCCGGTCAGAAGTCCGTGAGCAGATTGACACCAAGGTGGCGGAGTGGCGGGAGGAGGGCAAGGCGGAGATCGTCCCGGGGGTGCTCTTCATAGACGAGGTCCACATGCTGGACATCGAGTGCTTCTCCTTTCTGAACCGGGCCCTGGAGAACGACATGGCGCCCGTGCTGGTGGTGGCCACCAACCGGGGCATCACCAAGATTCGGGGCACGGAGTACCGCAGCCCGCACGGCATCCCAATCGACCTGTTGGACAGGTAGCGCTGGAGGGAATTGGCGCCTTGAAACAGGAATGGGGTGCGGCAACCGCGTGCTATCATGATAAATTATGGTGCCTAGTCGTTACGGGCGGATTGGTTGATTTGTTGAGATTTTATGCCTCTGGTTATTTCCATCACAGTGGGCGATATCTGTGTACTGTGCTACGCATGGAACTGATTGTCATCATGGACGTTCATGTGCAATGTGAACATCTATGCCGACAAGGGACGCTGACAACGTCTATGCTGATGATTAGTTCTATGCGCAGCATAATACTTCCTCCGCACAAGGTTAATTGTCCCCTTATTTGAAAGACAAAATTCGTTACAAAGACGGCCTCGAAATTACAAAACAAGTCCAAATTTGGATATATGGGGCTCCAAAAATCTCAACCACCGATTGTCAAGAAGCACAAGTAGTAATGCTCGACTCCTTTGATCGTTAGGCTGGAGGAAAGTTTGTCATTTTGAACCCAAGTATCGAGATTTACTAGGTAAAAGACCCTTGATACAAAGTACTGCCAAATCTTCAATACTGAAAAGATTGACTTGAAAATTTGACCATATACTCCAAAATTACAAGCACAACTTTGGGAAACATTTCATTCAAAAATGATGTTGGTACGATGGAGAAACAATGTCCCAAAGTCGAAGGGGACAATTAATCTTGGAAGACGAAGTATATGACATGTCGGCTGCGAAAGTTGGATTTGCTCCCATTTTACCGCACTGCCGACTCCCTTTTGCTTGCATTTCATCCCTCGATGGATGAACAACTAACTTGATGAGAAATCTCGCAGCGTCTATTGATAGCTGTAGAATGCACCCGGCACTGTAAACGTTGCTCCAGATAGGCAGATTTTGAAAGTGCACAATCACCGTCCCCTTGCAGGTGGCGCCTGTTCACGCTTTGGCGATAAACTCAGAATGGATTGTTTGGGCCAGGCTGCTCATAATCACCACCCAGCCGTATGAAGAGGACGAGATTCGGCTCATTCTGGACATTCGGTGCGAGGAGGAGGACGTCGAAATGACGGATGAGGCCAAGGAGCTCCTCACCAAGATTGGGCACGAAACGTCCCTGCGGTAAGTGTCTCACAGATTTTCGTGCATGTTCTGTGTATTTGCCCCCCGCTTGAAAACAGCGGCAGCTGTAAAAAGCGATGAATATGTGCATTGCAGAATTTTGTGATGGCAGGTGCTGTTGCTTCCAAGTTGTGCGATGACTCGTTCAAAAAGAAGACACGCCTCCCACATACACGCACGCGCCCTTTGCTGCACTCTAATTGTGTTTGTCACACACCGGCACCTACCCTTCGATGGACCTGCGAGCACGCTGGGGGCGGCAAGCTCTCTAATCGCCACTGCCCCGCTACTCGCGGCGTTTGCTGTGCCAGGTACGCCATCCAGCTCATCACCTCCGCCTCCATCGTGTGCCAGAAGAGGAAGGGCAACGAGGTGGACATTGAGGACATCAGCAGGGTGTACCAGATGTTCTGCGACGTCAAGAGGAGCACGCAGTACCTGCTGGAGTACCAGGAGCAGTACATGTTTAGCGAGCTGCCTGAGGACGACCGGGAGGAAATGAAGGAGTCGTAGGTGCGTAGTCGTTCCGGGGAGTGCTCAATGCGCTGGTGGCTTCATAGCGTAGTATATTGAGCCCTTCGGCATCAAAAAATTTCACCCTTACGCGTTTTTGCTCCGCAGAATGTTTTATTGAAAGATCGTGATTTATTTTGTTGTTTCCTCCGCAAGAAAAAACCAAGCGTTGCGTTAGTGTGCGCAAGGGTTGAATATACTGCGGTAGGACGAGAAAAGGAAGGAGGGCGGGATACTGGCGTTAAGCTGTTCCATCCAGCGCATGTTCGATCCATGCTTACATAGTGTTTGACAGTTTGCAGTTCATTGGGTTGCTGCCAGTGGCTTATCAGCAATGCGCAATGTGTTTACAAGTCGTGTACCTCTCACGGCGTCTTGGGGCCCGTCCCTTGTCACTGACAGGGAGAACAAAGGGGCGCGAGAGGACCGACTGGGCGCGATTTCGGAGAGGTGCGGAGGGACGTGGCGAGCGCCAATGCCGGGATGCGCCATCGCAGTAGGGTCACTGTGCTGGACGTTGAAGTCGGCATCTTGTGCCGACGGCGCACGGGAGGCAGTGGGTGCCTCGGGCGGCGCCGGCTGCGCAGCAACGCCGCGCGCGCCGGCATGTGGCGCACAGGGCCTCCGCCTAGTGGGACTGTTTGCGCAGCAATAGGTTGGCAAGGTGGAGGTGTCATCGGTCCCGGTGGTTTGGTCTCCAGCCCTGGAAATCTCAAGTCCCAGTCCTGCTAATCACCTCGCTTGTCGCCGGTGTGCATACAACTCGACGCGCGCAACCTGGAGTCCCAAAGTTTGATGTCGGCGGACGACAGCGCTAAAGGGGGCATGACGCTCAGTAAGCGACTCTGTTTGACTGGCGTGCTGCGGGTGGACGAGGCGGTCTGCTGCGCCCCACGCAGATGCGGCCACCAGCCAGTGTGTGAACTTGGCAGAAACATTGAATGAAGACATGCAAAAGCGATTTTTGTCCAAATCTGGGACAGGTCTGGACTTGGGTAGGCCGGGATGTGGTGTGTGATTACAGCGTCCAATCAATACTGCAACATGCCCGGCAACGCTTCATGCCCTTTGTCATGAGTGTGCGAGAACACCCCAGAAAACACAAACAAGATTTGACTACCATCCTCGATGATTTCTTCAAAAGAATATTGCACCATTTCTGCTGCGCTCCGAAAGTATACCAAAAACGGGGAAGCCGGTGTGTGTGGCGCGGGAAGAGTCCCCTCAATGGAACCTTCTACTGCGACCACTAGCCCCATCACCTACTCCTAGACATCTGGCGCCACGACAGCAGTGCGCGCACGATGAAAACTTTGGCCACATGGCTAAGCCGAAAGCCACGCCAATGGTGAAGCCACGAGTCGAACCCACAAGTCACACTACGAGCCCCTTGATGCTGAATCAGCCTGCCCGCCGGCAACGCCGCAGCGCCCAGGCGAGCAATGGCACAGCGACCACTGCGCCGGCGGCGGCCATCCAAGCGATGTGGGTGCCCGTCCAGGGACGCCTCGCGCCCCTCTCGTCCGTGCCGTTGTCGAACAACTCACGCAGGCCGAAATCCTGCGCCCAGTGGTCGTCGTCGACGTCGTCGTTCGTGCCTTCGCTGAAAAGGACGTCCAGGCAGAAGGACTCGACGTCGATCTGGCGGTCCTCATCAAAGAGAGCGGCAAGGCACATGGGTGCCTTGTCGTCCTGCATGATGCTCTGTACCCGCTCGCGCTGTTTGCAAAGATGCACATTGATGTACAGTTAATGGCTGTCGAAATGCAGCTCCTTCTGGGAGAGAACGATACAGCAACCAACTGTAATGTGCATGTGTTGCAGCAGGCTTCCCCAAGCAAGTGTTTGAAGGAGAATTGAATGTTCTTGATTTGCCAAAATTAGCTCTTGTCCTTGCACGACTGACTGATGCTGTACCGCGCCGTCGGCATCGCAGGACTCCGAGGGCGCGCTGTGGGAGATCAATTGCTTACCTCTTCCTTGAAGAGATTCTTGAGCCCGAAATCGAAAGCGTCAATGGAGTCCTCCAAAGCCGGGTGCACGGCTCGGATCCGGGGCGACTGGGCATCGGTCGCCAGCTGACGCGACGAAAACTGCAACACAATGGCCGAATCCAGACATCACTTTCGGCGAGCCCATAATTTCGAAGTTTCACTTTATTGCAGTCTGATGGTTTTCTTGTCTTTTCCAGAATTGGTAACTGTGAAAGCCAAAGCAAGACCGAATTGCCTCCCGGCCACACCTTGTGAGCCGAAACAGTGGGGTGATTCCCCGACGCCTTGTGCGAATGGGTCCTTCTTAGCTTCTTCCCGCTGCTCGACCTCTTGTTTTTGCGCCCTGCGTTTGCGGCACACAGCATTCATTCAAAAAACGCCTTTGGAAGTTTAAACTTATGCACCAGCTTCCGCATTGAGCGACTGAGTCGTCCCCAGTGACTCAGCGACCTTTCCAAACACCCTTTCAAGAAAAACAGGTTCAAGCCAGTACTACTAAGTGCTGAGTGTCATGCCAGCCTTTAATAATCAAGGATCAACCCGTATTGGTGCGGTCACTCGCACAGTCAGAGTGAGGCTTGTGTGACTCACCGCGCCTATGCGCGATGCTGCTGTGCTTGGCGGAAGGCATCCCTGCGACACACGCCACAGCGGAGCGCAAATTCAGGCGGGCGGCGCTCGACAAAACGCGCGTCGACGAGCCTCGCCCGCCGCAGTCGAAGCGCAATCCCGTTTTCTGGGGACCTCGCCGGCTCGCCGGGACCCCGCACCCCCAGTCGCGCCTGCCGAATGGATTTCCGTTCGATGGATGCATCCAACAATGGATACTCTTCAGGGGAGCGGGAAGCGCGCATCGACGCGAGGGCCCAGCCTGTTGTTACTCGCGATTGCGAGTGCCCTCTCGATGGCGATTGGACTATCCTCGCGAGGCGGGACAGCTCCATTGGCACACGAGCAGTTGCGCAACGATGCGACGCCTCGGTCCTGTTGCGAGACTTCGCTCGTAGGGATTGACCCCTCCCGCGTTGGCCACGCCCCGCGGTCCGCTGTCCTGATTATTCAATCCGTGGACTCTCCTCCGGCGTGGAGTGGCCAGCCATGGCGCCCGCATGCATTCCCCCCGTGGCGCCAATCCACGCATTGACGCAATCCAGGCCGTCCGCGCCGCCGACAACAAAATCGAACACCCCCTCCGCTCCCACCCCGTCAGCAAGCCCTGTCCGCCGTAGCGCTCGAGCACAATTGGGGAACCGCGACCGGCGTGGCCGGCGCCCATCGATGCTGCCATAACGCTGCTCCCGATGCATCGGACATCCAACGGACGCATTGGTCAACCCTCGGCGATGAGCACTCACTGACAGCAGCGCCTGCGCGTTCCCGGGGGCGCTTGGTCGGCGGCAGTTCGAAGGCGCTGGGGAGTCCGGGACGGGAGTGACGAGAGTGAGACTGGTCTGTCTGAGGTTGGCTTCTGGCTTTTATGCCCCGCCCCTCCCGGCCCGGCAGCGTCCGAGGTTCAACGTGGTTGGTCCGAGGCAGGAGGTAGGACGGGTAGTGGACGGGTCACGTCGACGTGGCCCCCAAGTACAGCGGCCGCCGCCCACCGATTCGGGTGTCTGTCGCTCGGCGCTGCGGACGTGGAGGTGCGGCCTTCGTGGGGGCGACGCGTGGCTCTGACGGGGTCCGACGACGACGGCGCTCGGATGAGACGAGCAAGGCGTTGTGGCGCCGATTTGGGACCATTGGGTGTCTCAGCAGGCAACATGGCAAAGCCGTCAAAAACACCCCCAAGCAACACGCCGGTTGGCAAACTCTTCGCACGTCCAGTTTTTCAAATACAAAGATCCGTTCAATTTTTCTGAGGCCTCAAGATCTATGGTTACCGCCAAGCACGAAAAGGCGAGATTACATCCATGCCATAACCCAGGGTCTGCGCACCTTGCTCATTAAACTCAATTATACCGGCGTCACCAGTCTGAG
This sequence comes from Ostreobium quekettii, assembly GCA_905146915.1. Classification (NCBI taxonomy): domain Eukaryota; kingdom Viridiplantae; phylum Chlorophyta; class Ulvophyceae; order Bryopsidales; family Ostreobiaceae; genus Ostreobium; species Ostreobium quekettii. The sequence goes on from CAJHUC010001602.1 coordinate 32,621, forward strand.
AAAAAATGGTGCCTTCTCTGCACCAAATTAAATGTACATCCAGCACCAGACAGGGCATCCGGCCACTCGCCCTGTCTGTGCGCTGGCCTCGTCAGCGGTCCAGTGCGCCCTGCGACCATGCGGTCATCAACGAGTGGGTGAAACTTGGAGGAACACTGAACGAAGACACGTAAAACCGATTTCTGCCCAATTTTGGGACAGGTCTGGACATGGGTTGGGTGCGATGTGGTGTGTAATCACAGTGTCCAATTAACGCTGCAACTCTTTGCCGAAAGCAGTAAGCTCGTTATTCGTGCGCTCGCTCGGACACACTGAATCCAAGCCCAAGCCATTGCGCCAACTGGCCAGATGACAGCTCGGAGCAAGAGCTAACAGCCCCGTTGATGGTACGCCTGTCATCATCTGGATGCGGTGCAGCCGCACATAAGAGTAAAAGAGCCACCACAAGAGGCGGCTGAGCAGCAGACAGCAGGTCGAATGCACATCCAGGGCCTCTGGGCCCATGGGCATCAAGGAACCATAATGAGGTGCTCCACAAAGGGATGCTTTAATGGGAGGTTGCGCAGCGGTCATCTGCCATGGCAATTGAGCAGCAGTACCTTGCAGTTCATGTGGAGCAGCATAATTTCCAGTTCCACGTCGCACAGGGGTTCGTCAACGAAGCTACCGGACGAACGCAATGCACAAGGCATCATTGATCAACACGGACAATGAACATGAGGAGCTGCGTTCAACAGCTTCGCTGATACCAGCACCAATTGAGATACGGGGTGCTGCCTTTGCAGCCCAATCACATGGGTATGCCCCCTAACCTTATTGAGATTATAAATCGCCTAAACGATGTGGCAGCTGATCAATAATTACGTTGGCAAAATAGCTACAAAGCAAATGTCAAAGTGCCATGGCAGAGAAAATGGAAATGAAGCAACACTTTAATCTTACATTAAAAGGGCGATATGCAGATGGAACAGCCCGTCTGCTTCCGCATGTGCAAAACACCAACAGTGTTCGAACGAAGTCTTCTCAACAATAACGAATGAAGTGAATCCCAGAAGTGGCACGACATCCCTCGGGACACGTCTGCCTTCACACATGGCGTCCCAGCAATCGCATACACAGCAAGGCAGCCCCCTTCCCATAAAAATGCACGCACTAAGGGGACCACACTGCCATGAACATCCTGTGCGGCAAAGGTGACGCTTCCCCACTACTTTGCAGCACAATATAGCCACACATCTGCTCAGGAAGTTGCCAAGGGCGCTTGCTACAGAATGGCCCCCCATCATTTTCCCATGGTGAAGCTCTCCAGATACTCCACTTCCTTCTTGCTTCCGATGAACAGCGGCACCCTCTGGTGCACCGCGGTGGGGTCGATGTCCAGGACACGCTCCTTGCCCGTGGACCCCATCCCGCCGGCCTGCTCGGCCAGGAAGCTCATGGGCGCGCACTCATACAGCAACCTGAGGCAGTTCATCCTTCAAACTAAATGCCCAAAGTATGACAATTGATGTCACTGCACTTGCAAGGCTATGGAAATTGTGCTGCAGCACAACCCTGCCCATGTCTGGTCCGCATTTGGCAAGGCTTCTGTCTGTGGTAAACTGTGATGAACTGCAAGGCGACGATAGGCATGAACCAGGGCACACCGCTTCCAATTGTTTCGTTCCGTGGTGTTGGTCATCTTTTCAAGTGCAGCTGGGCCAAAACTCCGACGGATGCAAAGGAAAGGAAATCAAATCCCACCTGAGTTTGCCATTGGGGGCATTGGTGGCGCCTGGGTAGCCGTAGATGCCCCCATACAGCATTGTACGATGGAAGTCGCCCACCAGGGCGCCGATGTAGCGTGAGGAGTATGGCTTGCCTCCCCACTTGTCAGGGTCTTTGAGGCTGTTGATGTAGGCCTTCACGTCGTCGTCCCACATGTCATAGTTGCCCTCGTTGAAGGAGTATATCTTGCCAGACTCCGGGACCTGCAGGGCGTGGTTCGTTACAGTGCAATCAACAGGAAATTAGGGTCAACAGAACAATAGAATTAGCAGTATTATAGAGGGAAAACAAATTTACAATAGGAGCAACTACAATCATGTGTGTGAGGGCAATGAAGAAATTATCAAGTGATGTGATGTACGGCGTTTTACGGTGCCAAAAGATATGGTGAATATGGTATAGTGAAATGAATATGGGGACAATGGAGGCAGGGGATGAACATGCTCACAGTGAGAGTTATTCAGCTGGAACGTTCATCCTGTAATGCATCGGGTTACAGCCTTGTTTGCCGTGCCTGGGAGCGACCGTGTGTGAGGAGTCTGGTCTCCATCATAATATGCATACAGTGGGAGTACCCACATAGCGTCCACACATGACATGGCCAAAAACAGGGTGCTATTTGGAGCTGGGCGCTACAAAATAATATACTCTAATGCTTTTGGTCCTGACTAAGTCCATTAAATGAGGATCCTCATCACTTTCTGCACAATTAGAGACCCACTGCTCGTGATACGAGCTGTTTAAATGCGAAATTGATCCATCACACTTGGCATCCTCTCCCATGAATGCATAGCATTCGAGCACTGTGTTTGAGGCTCGCTTTGCCATGACACATTCAATTTCTTTTGCACCTGCAAATGATGGTCAAACAATTTGCAAAAGTCCAAGGGAATGAACATACCAATCTCAGCAAACTTCCAACACGGTGTCTGTCACAATCCATCACGTCGACTTGCACATTGATTTGCACTGGAGTGCAGGCATCATCAATGCTTGATGCATGGATAGTGCCACATGAATAAGGCGGCCTTATGATTGCGTGGCGTCGCTTGGTGGGGGCGTCAAGTGGCAATGTGGTGGCGTGGTGGTGGCACTGAAATGATAATCCTTTACCTGTGTTCCTCATTGTGTCACTACTGGGTTCCATTTTTTAATAAACAAAATGTTTCATGAAGTGTCTCCAAATCCCAAAGTATGTAATGAATCTCGCTGCGTATTACAAACTTGAAATCTCACTGCCAAATGTGCATGCACAACGCATGGCAGGGATGTTTCTGTGACACCACCGGTGATCTGATCGTTACCATCAGTGCCTCACACAACGTTCAGATCTGTTTCACAACTCTGTGCACAACCAATGAACGTTGCACATCTATTGGATACCTCTTTTGGGTGCTCTTTTAGGTCCTATTTCACAGCAGAGCTGCACAATGTACTACAGAAATGGTGCCAAGCCAAAAACGGGGCACCAGCGGGGGCTGGGCGCTATTGAGGAGGCGCTTTATATTTAACCCCCACTGTAGCAACAATAATATTCAATGCTTTCGATGATGAATGCAAAAAATAAAATGAAAGAATGAAGATAAGATCATGATCACATGATCGTCACCATTGAACAGGCTGGACAACAGGGTAGGCACAAATGTTGAAGTGTTGAGGTGTGTTCAAGGTGACAAAATATCACTGTTGAGCCCACAAGGCAATGGCAGGCATATTTCCATCCCCCAAACATGTTCACAACAGCAAGCCACCATGTCAATTTTTCGCAACACATCCCCTCATCCCATTGTATTTTGCTTCAATATCCCACCTGCATGTAAGGGTGGGACATAACGAACTCGCCGATCAGGGGGTCCAGGGTGAACCCAAACACGCCATTGCCCACAGAGAGGACCAGCACTGTGGAGGTGCTGTACAGGCAATAGCCTGCGGCCTTGAGCATGTTGCCAGGTTGGCAGACGTTCAGCACGCAGTTGTTCAGTAGAGTCTCGCCATCCTCCGCATCCTCCATGCTGCACTCCTCACTGTGGCCATAACAAACTGATGGCTAATGTGTGCAAATCAACTGAATGGATTGGTTGACTTGGGCTTGTCATAGTCGGACACTCACTGCATGATTCAGGGCAACGTTATCAACCTCAATGTCTTGCACCAGACCGATCACATAATCCAAGTGCAAAGCTAGTTTTCCCAAATAAGGTGCTCAACATGTTGTGAAATTTCGCTGAACTCGGTTTTCTTCACATGTTGCCAGAAGGCAAAGGCAAAAGCTCATTGCAACGTTGACAGTGTTCCAACTGGGACCGTCAGCATCGAAGGCGATGCATTTCCAAACACAGTGATCAAGACTGCTTCCTAGCTTCATGATCCGCCAACACAGTTCCCGAGCAATACGTCAGAAGAACGCAGAGGCGAACAGCGTTGTCTCAGTAGCGGACACTGAGGAAAGAGAGAATGCGCGCAACCAATTGGTCATTGTGAGCTCGGGGAACAAGCAATGAGTGGAGCAGCCCGGTGGCTGTCCCAGAGAGAAATACAGCGAAGCAGTTCCGATGAATAGGTGCCACCCTGAACCAGCGCTCATCAAAGGCCCCGCAGGACAGTCCCAGAGCGCGCTCAAACCAGCGCGGGGCACCCCAAACCCCCACCAACCTGGGCAGGTAGGCGCCGAAGATGGACCCCACCGAAATCCCGGCGTCGATGTTCGACGAGCCGTCCAGCGGGTCGAACACCACCACATAGTTCCCGGAGTACGTCTCCTCCACGAACACAGGGAACTCCTCCTCCTCGGACGCGATGATCCCCGTCCGTCCCGTGGACCGCAGGCAGTTCGAGAACACCGTATTGGACACGACGTCCAGCTTCTTCTGCGCCTCGCCCTGCACGTTCTCCTCGCCCGCCAGCCCCGTGAGATTCGAAATCCCCGCCCGGCCCACCAGCGACGCAATCTGCTTGCACGCCAGCGCGATCGACGACAGCACCACCGCGAACTCCGAGTCTATGATTCCCAGCTGCTCCTGCTTGATCAGCCACGTGGTGAAGGTGGTGGCGCAGGCGCTGTAGTCGCCCTGGTCAGATGCAGCCGAATTGGCCGACGGCGCCTCTGTGGCGGCCGCCTTTGCAGCCACGCCGCTGCTGACGGCGGCCTTCTGGGTGCGTGAGGCGCCTGATGCGGAGCATGCCGCCTTTCTCGCCGCTCGCCTGGGCACGAATCGGGCTGGGCGCGGCAGCGGCGAGGCACCCAGGCAAGCGGCCTTCTGTGGCAGATCGACCGCCGCGTGGCTCGCCATCCTGGGCCGGGGGGCGGAAGAGCGGGAGGGGAAAGGCGCGGGGGAGGAATGGGTTGGGACGGCGCCGCTCCGGGCTTTGCGCAAAAGGGGGCCTACGTGGCGCTGACCGGCGTCCTTGCTATGTTTGTGTGGCGCAGGCCGCCCGAATGACCAGAGGGTGGGCACTCGTCACGCGCTTGGCTGTGATCGTCAGCCTTGGGTCGTCAGACCTTCTGCTTCGCGAGGGACGGAAAAATGGGGGGTTGGATTCCGCGGGGACTGGGTTTGGAACGAGGCGCCCGGCCGCCGACCGGGGAGCGTTTTGTAAGGTTTTGCGAACGAGGTGAATTGCTGCCCTCTGGTTGCAATTTATTGGCCGGCTGCTGTGAATTACGTTTGCCTTTTTGCCTTGTTCTGTAAAAAATCTTGATGAAGATGAATTACGTTTGTTGTGTTCCAGTCGGCCCATCAACGGAGGCTGCAGCTTGCCAACCGACGGGCATGCCTCTCCTGCTCAAGAGCTGCCAAGGCCTCACAGAAAAGATGACGCGGAGGGCGCCAGGCGGTATGGGAACATTTTCCATGCCAATATATGTCACCACACCGAATGGGGCATTGTGCTTGAGCCCAATTCGACCTCCCGTTTGCAACACGCAAACCTTAGGGATGGTCTTGGGCTGCCAAAGACAAGTACCCTCAGCATGAATGAGTGAGAAATGTTTGTACATCTAGGCGGGGAAATTGCAGTAGACTCCTTGTGCTGCCACAGGCGGTAAGAGGGACCACATGCAGTGCGGCGTCTTCCAAAGGAAATGAATGGTCTTCAAAACTGCGAGGGTCGTCAAGAAGGCGCTTGGTGTAATGTCACTTCTTGTACTCTCGTAAATTGATGTGTTCGGATAGCCAGTATATAGGTTATATATTGAAGGCGGTGCGGAAAGCAATGCCGCCCTCCACATGACCTTTACACCAGGAACGACAATATACACTCGGTTCTCTAGTAAGCGAAATTTTCGCTACCACGCAAAAGCCAGGTGTCTCCATTCTTCAGTGATGAGAAGGTCATCATGCCAGGTCACAGGCATTGTGGCTTCAACAGAAAGGATTGCCTGCGTCCTTCAGGAAGCAGAGCCAGGGCACGCCCTCAACACTTGTTCAGCGCTTTGTCGGCCTCGCCTTTCCTCAGCGAGTGCAGCAACTGCCGGCACATTGGCGCGTCACCTAGATGGCGCCACCTAGGATCGGAGGTAAAGCCAGTAGGAGGCTTCTCCTGAATTGTTCCTCGAGGTATCTGGTTTGGGCTGGCATGCATTACACCACCACCACCACCTCCACCCTGGCCCTTCTTCATGACAACCATATCGTGGTCCCAACGCTGGAATGCCTACCTGGAGTGGTTGGAGTGCGTGCCACAGCATAGCTGCATCGAAACAGGGGTGGCATGTCCTGCTGGCATCACGACATGCAGAGAATTGGTCATCGCCGTGGCGGATCGATCAAGGCTGGCAAGGCCGAGGTGGGTGAATGATCAGTCTCGGGTGTGCCACGCCATCATGGGTGCCCTGGACTGGGGTAGTTGAAAATTACCAGACAGGGGGGTGTCAAAGGCCCCACCGCTCCCGTAATGTACTGGCCACAGTGTGAACTCAAAACCTCATGCGATTCACTGCCATGGGAGGCGGACAATACCGTAATATTCAACCCTATATTCAACCCTTTGGGACACTTCGAAGTAGTGCAAAGCTTGGTCGTCTTTTGCGGAGAAAAATTAACAAATTGACAAATGGTAACGCAGCGGTTGGCCTTTTCTGCGGAACAGCTTAAAAAAATAGAAATAACGCTGTACAAAAGAAACAGCGTGGCAAAAAGTGTAATGATAAAATTTTTGATCCGGAAAGGTTGAATATTTTATGGCACTCCGAAAGTGTGGCGCTGCCGGGCGCGGCATGGCGAAGCGAGGCGCATCATGTTAAATCGGGCAGAGGTTACGTTTCCCAGGAGTCCATGGATTTCCATACCATTGAAAGAACAATGTGCGGGCAGGGCAGGATTCAGGGGCGCATTATCGGGACAACAGTAGACGGCACGAGCGCTGAACATTTGCGATTGCGGACCTCGCGGAAATGCAAGTACATTACGCGTGCACAGTCAGTGTAGTGGAGCAGTCAGCTCGAGTACACCTCTCTCCCGAAACCCCTTTCCAGTGACTGGAATCCGAAAGGCGGTGCTGTAGCAAGAAAGATGCACACACTTGCTGCAACATATCCGGACTGGGGTGCAGCAGAGGGTAGAACAACTATCCACCGCAGCTAAGCATTGTTCAAATTACCCTGCAAACTACTGTCCCTGTGTTCGAAGCATCTGACGGCTGAGCGAACAACATGAGCACGAGGAGCTTTTTCATCTCATAGTGGACCAAGCATATCATCTCGTCCTTGAGCAATCATTCCCCATGTGTGAGCACCTTCCCTGTCAGCAGTCAGCTGCATCCCACAGCAGACAATGCTCTGGTTCTTGAGGTGTCCTCTCGTCATCCCTTGCGCGTGGACATGCCTTCGACCAAGTGCGCACACGCCGCGTTCCACACAGCCCCCCTCTGGGGTTCGAAGCGAGCTGAGCACAGTGAGCTCTTGCTCGGAGAAAACGCGCAGACCGTGTGACCCCCTACACGGGGGCCAGACGTACCCGCCAAATATGTGCATTGGGTTACATACCGAAATATGGTCTCCTGCCCCACATCCAGGATATCGAAGTCCTGCTCTAAGATGATCTGTGGTGTTCCTACGACCTACTAAAACTATTCAAACAAAACTGCTCAATGCAATGTAGCAGTGCTCAAGACAACAGGGCCTTCAAGCCTTGCAATGGCTCCTGCACTGATGGTGGCGCCTCCTTTTCCAACGCGCCCCCGATCGCATCCAAGACCGCCTCTTTTGAAACTGACCCAAGGAAAGTTGAAGGTTCTCTTTGCGGGTACAGGTACCGCAGTCGTGACTTGAGCAGCGTCTCGACGTGATTCAGGGCGGCGGCATTTCGCTGTTTCTTGCCAAAGGGCATTTCCGACAAGAAGATCAACAGAGGTCCCAGGTCGCTGAGGGCGGCGTTTAGGCGCTTTGCCGCAGCGACCCGCTCGGATTTGGCAACGTGCATGCAGGCCAGCAGCACCTCCAGCGCTTGCACCTGCAGATTCGATAAACTGAGATTCAATGGAGGATTCAATGGAGGATTCAATGGGAAAACATCAACTGATGCATTTGACCTTGCTTTGCGAAAGTTTGCTTCAGAAGGAGAATGCTTGCTGGTTGGATTCAATCAGAACCACCAGTTGGGCACAAGGGGAGTGTTTCTTCTGCTCGATTCCCAGTCGACAATCGTTGAGTCACCCATGTAGCATTTTGGTGCAGGTTATGTTGGTGTATTTTAGAGGCTACCCAATGCCTCGTCAGACAAGGTCAGCACCCTCGCAAGATGTGCGAAAATGGTACGAACAAGAATGCTTGCAGGCACAACCACAACCATTTGATATCTTTTCTGGCAAGTTCAGAGTTTGTTATGTGGCCACAATTGATATGAAAGCAGATTTCCTCCACTTTTTCCTCTGCAATAAACCTGTACATTTACATCTTACTGCACACATTGCAACATACTTTCTGAACTGCAACTTCACTTCTTGAAGCGTGGGACAGCACCATAAAGGCAGTAGTAAACACTTCTTACCTGTCGATAGCTATTCCTTGCTTCCCGCACTGCTCCCAGCAGCCCTTGAACCACGATCGGCAACTGACCCGGCAACTCCCGCAAGATCTCCACGACCTCAGTGCACCTGAGCCGGCAAGCAGGCACAGTGAAATACTCCTTGATGGCTAACTTCAAGAGCTCGCACCCTGCGTCCCTGCCACCCAGCGCCTCTGCCCTGTTCCACCACTTGCGAAGAAACCACCTCACCACACCAATGGCTCTTTTGCGCATCGCCTCATTTGGCATCCTGAGTGCAAGGCCCAGGCACTTCTGGCCATGAGATTTACTTATCGACAGGGTCTCCTCACTCCAGTCCGGGTTGCAGCTCTTGGATATGACGCCAGCGACCTCTCCTGCGCGCCTCTGCACATCAGCAAGGCCCCCGTCCTGACCCATGGAGCAGTGGACTTTCATCAACGGGTACAGTGCCAGCGATGGAAGGGGACTGTTGGCATGCCGCCTCGCAAAGGTCTTTATCAGTGATAGCACGCGCAGATTGAAACCGATGACCTCCTGCAGGCTGTCGCTCTTCTCCCGCTGACGGTCCTTCACGCTCCTCAACACTCCCGCAATAGCACTGTCCATCTTAAACATGGCAGTGTCGTCCATGTCACTGCCACTCTCGCCTTGCTCCTGTTCTCTTCCTTCCCCATTTCCTTCTTTTTCTACAGTAGCGCCGTCTGTGCCATCTGTACCCTTGCTCCCTTCACTCTCGTTTTCCTCCGCATCATCGCTGCCATCATCTTCAATCTCATCAGATTCCTCATCCTCCGACCCACTGTCCTCAGACGGGCTGTCCCCTGATTCATCGCTCTCTCGTTCAACCTCCACAACGTTGTTGGATGCCTGCTTTAGAGTCTGCCCGACCACAGACACAATGTCCATCCACCCAGTCACAGTGAGGCGTGAGCACAGGTGCTCAAACAGCTTCATGGCGGTTTTCCTCAAGAGGGCTGGTGGCAGGGGGTTTGTGCCCCTTGCCAGAATTGTGAGCAGTACATCCACCAGGACATCCATCCAATGGGGCTGCCCTGCAGGCAGTCCAGCGTCGTCGCCGCTGGCCCCATCGCCATCAACAGATTCCCCATCGGGCCCCTGGGATGACCCATCCTCAGAAGATTCTCCCGCCTCACCTTCGGATCCACTCATGGGCGTGACATCAACTCCCTTCACTTCGATCGCATCTCCTGAGCCCCCAACAGCACCAGACACGACACGACCGAGCTCCGTGCCCAGATCAGGATCAACCGACTGGCTGGCTCCCATCAAATACAGCTTCAGCACGCGGACAACGTCCAACAGCAGTGACAGGGCCTGAGGCCCCACGTGCTCTGTGGCTCCCCCGACATCCCCCACAGAAACAGGTTCTTCTTCAATCACGCCATGCAGATAATCCTCCAGCTGGTCCAGCAGCTGCAAACAATTCTGGTGGCGCTGCGGCAGTGGTTTAGCAAGCTCTATGCCTTTGACCGCAAGGCATTGAGTTACATAACTGCAGACAAAGAACAGCAGGGCCTCCTCCTGCACGTACTGAGAAGAGTTCATGGCCTCGATCAACTGGCACATGCACAGCTCCCGAACATCATCCGACAAAGGCGGCAAGCATGCCTGGACCCCCACAAGCTCAGGGATCTTGCACTTGGCTCCCTGAGCCACAGAAAAGAGAGCATGTGCAGCCAAGAACTTCACAACGTCCTTCCTGTCATCAAACGGCAGTTTCCGGATTGCCCAGGAACTCAGACACTCGCTGATGATCTCTTTCCTACTGATAGCTCGCCCAGCACCGACAGCACTCTTGGTACCCCCATTTTCCACCCCGGTGTGCTTGGATTTCCCTGCTTTGGTCGCTCCATTTGGTGCCTTTAGGAAAGCCGCCATCATGGGCCTAGTGAGGCACCCCTGGTTGCCCCCTTCCAGGAAACTCTGCTCAAGATTACGCACAACTTTCTGCATGGGCCCCTGGGCCTTGTTGTGCATTGTATGCACCACCAGGGCCTGAACCTCGGCGCTGGCAGTCTTCATGCTCTTTTCCAGGTCCCTGATGCACAGCTTCGCTGCACCGTGCAGATACGCATCCTCTCTCTTCAGATTGTTGAACAGGCATGTCAGCAGCTTGTTGTTGAACACAATCAGAACCTGATCCTGGCTGAGGTAGGGGACCACCATCCGGAAGAACTGGAAGGCGAGGTACCTTGGCTCGTGTCCCGAGCTCAGGAGGCCCCCAGTGACCACTACACGCCAAAACGCCTCCAGTTGGCCAGGGCCTGGTCCGCAAGGGCTCGGTGTGTCAGTACCAGCTGAGTTGTGCTGGAAGCCAGGTATCAGGAGCTGCAGCAGTGTGTGCATCACAGAGTGCACATTTGGATGCGACTCAGACGCCTTTTTGAGCGGTTCCAGGATCTGCTGCAGATGGCTGCCTGTGAAGAAGGCAGCTGCTGCCGATGAGACAGCCTCTGGTCTTTGGCTTCCTGTGCGAATAGCAAAGGCTTTCTCTCAAATCTGCGGTCTTGCAGGATGATTTGCAGGCATACCAAACCAGGTGTGCTGGAGAATGGAAAGTGGCCAATGCATCCCTGACTGGTGAAGTGCTCCAATGCATTATGAGCGAATTTCATTGAAACGTATGTCCCAGAACTGAACACACACATTCAGCTGGCTTCCATGCTACAAGGGGATGACTGATACTGCATAAACTTCGTCGCATTAGATTGTACGCGCTCAACAGCCAGGAGCAGGGACACAACTGCAAATCAGAACACGTCAAACTCTGGTCAACCATTGTAGGCAGCTGCATATCCACATTGAAGAAGAAAGTTGACCCTTAGATTGAAATACACTCACAACAAGACCGCAAGAATGAAATGTATATAGCTCTTGAATGCCTCAACACCCACCTATTGCAACAAACAGCACAGAGTCGCAGACTCCATGTACTTGGAGCCACAAAAGGCAACAGATGACTTGCAGCCACACCATTTGCTAACACTGGTTGTTGGATTGATGCTTGAAACTGGCACAAGGCAAGGATTTCTTCTCTTCGATTCCAATACACTAATTCTAATATATTATTAATAGTATTATAATAATTCTAATGTACATTATTCCATCATATTTTGGAGTCAAGGAGCCACCCCTGTCTCCTGTTTGCACGAAGGCAGCGCCTGGACTCTTCAACTGCTGGCATAGTATTCTGGACTCATAATCAGATGTTGAAATTTAAAACAAATATCACACAAATGAGGAAGCCTGGTAATTAAAGGCACAAAGATGAGACACAGCCATTCACCTTTGCACTGCATCCAATGCAATGGAGGTGCAACTTCCAGCCTTGGCAGGGCTGGCATAGTATTTTGGACTCATAATCAGATGTCGAAATTTAAAACGAATATCACACAAATGAGGAAGCCTGGTAAATAAAGGCACAAAAATGAGACACAGCCATTCACCTTTGCACTGCATCCAATGCAATGGAGGTGCAACTTCCAGACTTGGCAGGGCAGAACATGCACTCAACACTTCCTCGGGAAGCGCCCCCCACAGTCGAACCGCCAACAGAATAACCTTCGCATTCGACCACAGGCCACATGTGGATCAGATGAATTTGAACGCACGATTCCATGCACTCAGTTCACTTGCCTTAGCAGCAGCCAAGGGGTTCAGACTGTTAAAGACATGCATATTCTATTGCAAAAATTTGCTGACAACTGCAAGGTCGCATGCTGATAGTGGATGCAGTGCGAACATAAATGGACACAAGTCGACATATAAATGCACTCCGCTTCAAGTCCATTCACCCAACAATGTTGATGTTTGGCGCTCTTTACCCCTCAGCAGCTTGTTGACATTGTTCTCGAACAGGGTAGTAACAAATCACGTTGGGATGCAGCTCGCCCACAGTTGCGCATAGATTTTGTATCTTGTGTTCCCAAAATCCGTGTCACATTCAGGGATAGCCAGCACCATCTTAGAAATCGCATCTTTCTTCACCCACAGGCTAACACAAGGCGATGCACCACAACCAAAACCATCGGTCGCTAGTTGAGGAACTCCACAAGCGACTGGCCCTTTGCAGCTGCATGGGCAAATCCTTAACCTTGAGAGGAAGCATGTCAAGAGTATTACCTCCGGTGTCAGAGAATCTGTCGTCAACCAGTCCCTCAGGCCCTTGCACTTTGCAACCACTTTGGAGACTTCGAGTTCGCTCAACCCCTCCATTGCCTCCAACACCACATTGGCACAGGCCTCAGCAAGGATCGTCTTGCTGTGCTGAACTTGCACCAGCATATCAATACATCTTGCCACAAGGCCCACATCCTGAAGCTTGCCACTTCGTTTGAGAGCAGCGCAGCCAAGGATCCGCCCAATAAGCACGTCCCTGATCTCCTGAAGTTTCAGCAAAGAGGTTGGATGCTCAGCACATGGGAAAGCGACAACTAACAAAGTGACCTCTTCTTCGAAATGAGGTGGAATGGGAATTATGCTCAATCTCATATGGCGGAACCAACCTCATAGCCTCATGAAATGGGATTTGTGCCCAGTGTCATATGGCCATCACTGTACTTATGCAGAGGATATGTGGCAGATGGTTACCAGGCACTGGTATAATTTGCACTGATCTGACATTCAACAAGACGGCAAAGGCGACAAAGACAGTGGCAACTGATAGTATGGTTGGCTGTGACAACATCATCAAAACTGGCAACCATTTCAAATGGGCCATTCCCTCCTGGAGGATGTGCCTCAGCGACTGAAACCTCCAGCATAGTGTTCCAATTCGCCCCCAAGCAAATGGAAACATGTGGCCCTTGCATTGCAAAAACAACTCCACCAAGTAGCTGTCCCTTCGATTGCCTACCTCTCCCTTCATCCCACCAGAAGCTTTCAGCTCGACTTCCATCAGGTTCAACACATCAGCTGCTGTCATGCAATCGCACTGCAGCAGCAATGTCGTCAGTGCTGTGGGGAAGCCCAGCCGTGCAGCGGACCCTGTAGAAGCCAGCCCCTTGACTAGTCGCCTCACTGCATACGCCTGATCGACAAACGCAAGCCAACACCACTGTTTGAGCGCAGGGACAAAATCCGCAGTCACCACATTTGTCAAACACGACAATGCAGTGCCCTTTCACCCACGAGACGATCGAGCACAACTAATGCAAAGCACAATACTGTGCAAACTGTGCTAAACAACCAGGCAGGAAATGTTGGCAAATATGGCTTGCATGGTTTCCGATTGACTGGGCATTTTGGGACAGGACAAGGAAGAGATAACAATTGTGCATTTCATCTTGTCAGCTGGCTGGGTGCGCCTCGTGAATGTTCAGAAATGCAATAAAAGGTGGCTAACAAGCTACATATGGTTTCACCTAGTTGTCATAATCTGCTACAAAAGGAAAGTGCTTTATTAGCTTGGCTCTATTCTATTCAAGAATGCATTCGTTTAATCCAACAATGGGGCACTTGTAAGCCGTCGGTTGTTCAACACCCTGGGTAGCAGATGTTCTTCCACATGTCACAGTCATTGTGGTTAGCCACACTCAGAAACTTGTCAACTGTTTTAGCAGCACATACAGGACTCTGGTGAGTGCTGGTCAGAAGAGATGCACAATGTGGCCTGCAGAGTGCATGACGACTGATGCATAATGAACTTGCAAATATGATGACGACTGCAAAACATATGCCTTCTGCTAATTTTGCGAATCAGCGCCTGTGTTTCGAAACGTTAAAAAGGCCTGGAGTTTCGAAACGTTAAACAGTGCCCAGCACACCATGGTGGGCGAGCATCTCTTCAAGGCCTGACTTGAGCCGGATTGGCCATTCCGTCCCTCTTCCGTGTCGACATCAGATTTGTTGTCGTGCCCCCTCTGTGAGCGCAGGAGCAAGGCCACCAGCTTGCTAGCAGAAGCCACTCGCTGTCCCTGTTTCAAAAATAAGCCAATCAACTGCACATCCACAATCCCAGGGTCCATGGGTGCAGACATTCACTGCTTCCATGGTGCCTCGAAGATTGTCACGTCTAATACCGCGCGATGCTCCACAATCCTGGCCTTACTAACAGCTCGCCAGCTTCGGCTAATTGTTGGAATTCGAAACTCCTGTCAGATCAAAAAGGTGGTCTTTCCAAAACAAGGCAGTCGGAGGGGCGCCGCCGCCAATCATGGCACAATTCCCGGCACCACAATCGGCACGACAGCAGCGACACGCACACGGGATGCACGAGACACGGCCGCGAGCGCCCCGTGCCTAGCCCCATCATAACACCTCGCAGGCAAACCAACGGCCACCCATCGTCCGGCGAGCCGCCCCACTGCAAGCCCGGCCACCCCTTCCACCGCAGACACCGAAATTTGGCATTGGACACTCTGCGTTGCCACTTTATGCTCTCTCATTTGCATTCGCCCTGTTTTTCCCTGGGGATGCCGCTAACGCTCGTTGAAGGTGGAGTGAAAGTGGGATCATACACCGTAATCTCTTGCAACAATCTCCCTCTCCCGCCGCTGCGGGGCAATGGGTGCCGCGATCCCGCCATAAAAACCAGCGTCGCAAACGCTTCCCTCACCTCGTCTTTCTCAGCCAATCCCCAGAAGCACTGAAGGACCTGCGAGCAGGAAACGCCGTCCGTTCAGCCTGCGGCCAGCGGGCGACAATCCGCGGGCAGACGACCCGCGACGGTCGATCGCTCGCCCCCGCAACGGACCTCATCGCCCACCGACGCCGCCGTCGCGGGAGAAGCGCCGCTCGGCTGCGTCATGGAGTCGGCGCCCCTGTGCGCTTAGGCGGGGAGGCTGCCGGCGGCCAGCAAGGTTGCCCAACATGGCAGGGAGCTCCAGGTGCAGCCTGGCAGCAATACTCGTCGTACACGGCACCAAAGTACTGGCACCTTAGCACCGGGCATTTTCAAAGTGCCGAGGGAGTGGTACTTGTCCAGGCGGTTTTCAAAGTACTGACAACGCAGTATTTTGTCCATTGGGCTTGTCATGGAGCCTCCTGGACAAAGTGCTGAAGCGCCCGTTCTTTGGTGCTTGTGTTCAACGAGTGGAAAGCAAGCAATGGGGCGGGCGGGAAACACCGTTGCTGGTTGCTAAAGTGCTCATTGGGTGCTTGCGTGGGCTTGGATTGAAGGGATTTGTGGCGCTGTGCAAAAGAACATTTCAAAGGAGGGGTGGCTGTGGTCGGCAAGCCTCTGGAAAGGCGACGTGTTGAAGGTGAGGCTGGAAGCCACCTTTACACTGGTGACCAAGGTATCCCCTCCACCGGTGGCCATGGTACCCCCTACACCGGCGGATTACCATCGTACTTTATTTCACTGCGACAGGGCCCAGTGCCCGCGACTTCGGCGCTGCGACTAAGGCGCTGGCAGCAAAGCCAGTACGGGCCCGGTAGGCCGGGTGTAGCGTACCCCTTACGCTGAAAGGCAACCTGGTCGGCATCCAAGGAAAGCCTTGCTGTTCCTTTTCCAAGTCTTCTCTTCAGCAAATTTCAGCGAATGCTTTCCCCTTGTCAGTTCAAATTTTCAATCATGCCCTCTTCTTGAGGTAGTCGGATGGACACGCAGAGCAGCTAGACGCCACGGACAGCTCAGGGGGCAGTCGTGGGTCGGCATTTGCTGTTGCGGCCATGGGAGGTGCGGCTCGCCGATGCTGTTCGGGTGCAGCGCAGACACCAAGTGGAAATGCAGATTGCTGAGAGCCCGGCCTCATTTGGAGCCCGAGAGGGCGTGGACGTTTCTGGCAGTCCCGCATGTTTTCTAAAACGTAATTAATTGTTAAAGACGTCAAGCGCCACGTTTTATTGTTTCTCCACACTGCAAGCCTCAACGCCACGTTGCCATGCGCAAGGGTTGATTTTCCTAGGACAAGTGGGAAGACTCCAGCTATCACGCTTGACAACTCTGACAATGGAAGCTCCCAATAGTTGGAATTCAGCGTAGGGTTGTCACAAAATACACTGCTCCAACCATACCCTTGTTCGGGATGCTTTAGTACATTTTACCCTCCGCATTGTAATGTAGCGTTTGGCCTTTTGGGCGGAGCAAGAATAAGAATGGAACGGTGACAACAAAATGCGAAGCACCCCCAGCCGCGGCGTAAGTGTCTCTGGAGTGCTCACGGCATCTGGCGCCCCCAGATGCATGAGCCGCTGTAGCAGAAAACCGGCATTTGAGACCATGTCCAATGGGCGAAGTCGCCACTCCGGCCGTGACTATGATGCTGAGCCCCCCCCAAATAACGGTCCGTCGCAAGAATGCAGAACAGAAATAGCAACGCTGAAATTTCGTAATGTTGAAGGGTTGAATATAATACAGAGTATGAGCGCAGAAAGGACCCCAACTGGGGCAGTCCGGCTGCACCCTCATTCAGATTGCGCACAATTTCCCTCCGAAACCACTGAGAGATTGTCCATGAAGGAACGCAGTAGGTCGCAACTAGGACACTTATGCTTAATCATTATGATTAAACATTGCACCATACCAAAAAAGGGGCATTGTGCAGTTTACTGTATACAACATCATGATGATGTTATATACAGTAAACTAAACAATGACCCTTTTTGCTGCAGAAATACAAAAGCAATGGCTATGTGGTGCTCGAAATTGCTGTGCGCAAAAAGTGTGATGACTGTCAACGTTCCGGGCTTACATCATTCCCTATCCGACATTTTGGCATTTGCTATGGGATGCCTGTGAACTTGCGACGCACTCCTGCCTATCCCACCACAACGCCACAGTGGCGAAAATCCCACCCCCAGGTCTCCACTGCCGTGCTTCTCCCGGCCCGTTCCAGGCCATTCCATTCATGTGGAGTTGGTGCACGCCACACGTCTCCCCCTTTCCCACCCCACCCCTGCGCCAAGCTGTTGCCAATGCACACCACGGATACGTAGACTGCGACGGAGCAAAAGATGTGTTAAGATTGAGCGGTTGGGCAATTTGGGCATCGGGGTCTTTGCGCATGTACGGAAAGGCTATGGGGGCCTTTCCATACGGAGAGCTCCGTAGACGTTGCCCGTATCGGGAACGGTCTCAAGAACGCAAACCTCACCACCAGAAGCAGCCCTGATACTTTATACCCCCCCTCCCCCCCCCCGCCGCCGTACCCGCCAGCAACTCCACCCCCCTCCTCCACCTTGGGACATCCGGCCCGGCCCGCGCCACGTCGGTCCCGGGGGCCCGGATCCCGCCGATCCCCGCCCCGCCCGCCATGGGCCCCGGGTCCCCTCCACGTCAGGCCTCCCCTTATTTCTGGAACTGTCGCCCAGACTGCTCTGGCCCCGACCCACGCACGC
>CAJHUC010001603.1:0-36483 GCA_905146915.1 Ostreobium quekettii
GCGTACCATCCACAGACGGATGGCCAGACCGAAGTCATGAATCGGGTTCTGGAGGATTACTTACGCAGTTATACGCGTTCTGACCATGACGCGTGGGATGAACTGTTAGCCATGGCCGAGTTTGCAATGAACAACTCGAAAAACAGTTCCACCCAAGAAACCCCGTTCTATCTGAATTACGGGAGGCACCAAAAGAGTCCCTTAGCTCTTGGTGTGCAAATTCGGAAGCCATTAAAGGGCTATGACAATCCGAATGCCCGCGGCTTGGCAGTGGCCATTGAAAGGGCGCAGCAGCCTTATTTGAGGCAGTCTGGTACACCCCTCGTGGAGGGATTACCGGCAGTGACACGATTTGATCACCGTGTCCAATCAGCGCTGAAAGAGGCCAGGGCGTGCTTAGAGAAAGCACGAGATAGGCAGTCAAAGCATGCTGACCGCCATCGGAGAGAGGTGTCATTTAGTAAAGGAGATGACGTCCTCCTTTTGACACAGCATATTACTCTCAAACACCCTGGAACTCGAAAACTATTACCGAGGTGGATTGGGCCCTTCACCATCCTCGACCGGATAGGTTCTGTCGCATATCGACTAGAACTCCCGGAAGGCATGCATAGGATACATCCAGTATTTCATGTATCGAAGATTAAGCCTTATAAGGCAAGTGGCAGAGTACAGCCACCCCCAGTACCTATCGAGATCGAAGGTGAACTGGAGTATGAAGTTGAACGTATCCTTGATAAAAGGATTAAAAAGCGTGGGAGACGCAAAAACTATGTTTAGTACCTTGTCAAATGGCTGGGATATGGACATGAGCATAACAGCTGGGAATCAGCAAAGTCAGTTGCAAATGCACAGGAATTGGTTCAAGCATTTGAAAATGGTAGAACACCTGTGATGCGAATGCAAACTGCATGAAGTACGGGATGTACATGCTGAAACATGCTCATGTGTGCTTATGCTTTTGACAGGTTCTCTTGCGATGGGCCCAGAAAAACACTGGGTATACTGCCCCCCGTGCAAGGTCGCAGTTTGGACACATGAACGCCATGTCCGTTGCGATCCTCAACGGGGAGAGGTTGGAGACCGCCGACCCCTACGTGCCATTTTCCCGTGCGCCTGAGCGTGCACGCGGACGTGGGCGACGGCGGGGTGCCGCACCGGGCCGATCTGTACCGGCGTGGGCTGCTGGTGGTACTCGGCATCGTGGTCACCGATGAAAGGCCGGGAGGTCAAACATTTCCAGCCACTTGGCTGAGGAAGAGTTTTAATGAGGGTTGTGAAGGCCGGGACGGTCATGTAAAACAACCACTCTTTCTCTTCATCCAAAACTGTTTTGTGTGTTGTGTTTTGTTAACTGGGCATGTGGCAAATCGCACAGCCAGTTCCACCAACATACATACAATGTTTCTGCTCCCGTATTCACTTATACTGGGACGAGGACGCCCCTCTCCCTGAGGGGGACGAATGTTACGCGCACCAGCCTGATGTGGGAGACGTCCTACTAATGGCCCTTGGTGTGGGGGACGCCCTGCCCAAGGCACGTACTATTCCTCACCCACTGTAACCTTTATCCATATTAGGATACGGGAGTAGGAGGGGTGGTCCCGCCTAGGTGCCCTGTAAGGACCTAGGTGCCCGGCGAGGCGGGTCCGCGGCTCAAAGAGGGCAGGAACCCCACACCCACATCCTATTCGTAACACTCGTTCAACCAAGTGAGATGCAGGCAGTGTCCTACGTCATCCTTCGTTTGCAGAAGAACGCCAGATGTTGGTGGGAGGCGGAGTTGGCTTCACGGGGTGGACACAGACCGGACACGTTGGAGGAACTGATGACGCTATTGCGGGCCCAGTTCGAGTCACCTGTCCGTGAAAACAGGGCTCGAGCTGAGCTATTGAGGTTGCAGCAGAGGTCGACGGAGACAGCGAGCACGTACATGGCTCGCATGAAGACATTGTTGACAAAGGTCCCAGGCTATGACTACAAGACGGCATTGCAGCAGTGGATATTGGGGTTGAGACAGCCTTTCAGACTAGAGGCGGCAAAGGCTTACCCCAAGACTCTTGCAGAGGCAGAGGCCCTGGTGTGCAGATTAGAGGACACCATGGAGTTTTGCAAGGGCAGACGTGAGGATTCGTCCAAGCAAAAGGCATCAGGATCAGGCAACCAGGACCAACAGAAGAAAAAGAGCCAGCAGTATAGGCAGACGGGTGGACCAAGGGATAGTGGGAAGAGTACCCAGCAGCAGCAGCCGCCAGTGCAGAAGAAACAGTTCTTTCCGCCACGACAGTTTACCAGTCAGTATCCTTCGACTAGTGGTCAGGGGCAGACTAGTCGCCAGCCCTATCCCCCACGTCCCTCGGGTGTTGTTACATTCCCTCCCAACACCAGGAGGAACGATGGGCCTGACCGTCGTGGAAAGGGCAAAAGCAGGCCAGAAGAAGCCCAAGGTGGCAGTGCTAGCCACCAGTGAGGAGTTGAGAGGGTTGGCTGATCGTTGGATCGGGAGGCTGCACAGCAGGCAGCCGGGTCGGATTCCGATGTTTCCCCACGTCCGAGGCGGGAAACTAACTGGCTCCCGCTCTGGCCAGTCAGGACTGCATCGGGAGCTTTTGGGACAGCCTAGTCAGAGGGGCTTGTACCCAGTATCACACGCTCAGCTACGGACAGAGGAAGCGCCATAGGAGACGGGGGAAGTGGAGGCGCAGGAGGGAGAGACGATGGTACCGTCGGAGACGCCGAGCTGTAGCACTAGTCTCAGCACGACAAGGGGAGGTGGTACCTTCAAAGTCCATTTCATTCGTGGAGAGGACCCCTACGTCGTTGATTCAGAGGATTGGGACGACACCGGTTTCTGCTGTGGGCACCCCAGACCCTAAACCGAGTGTACAGGACCACCTGCTTCTGGTGGTGAAGGCGGTGGTGAACGGCACACGTGTGTCGGCATTGGTGGATAGTGGCGCTAGTCGCTCCTTTGTCAGCGACCAGCTGAGAACTCGTCCACCGTTGGATTTTATTGGGGCTTATTCTTCGTTGGAACTTGCCAACGGAGAGACAGTAGTCTCCACCGGGATAGCCCCAGATGTGCTGTTATGTATCGGGTCGGCACAGAGTCGTGTTTCACTTACAGCTGTGCCCATGATGGAGGGGATTCAGGTCATCCTTGGACGGGATTGGCTTGACATTGTGAATCCCCTGGTGGATTGGAGAGCAAACTCCTTGGTGATCAGGAGTGGTGGTGATTTGGAGGTGATCAAAGGAGTTAAAGTGGAGAGTGCGACTCAGTGCCATATTACCAACAGAGGTCTACCCGGTCTTCAGCGCAGTTTTACGTTCCTCAGAGACACGCCAACTACGCAGAACTGGAGAGAGCAGTTCGCCCGATTGAGCTCACCCACATTCTGGGAATATGAGCCATCTGCAGAGTGGACGCATGTGGATGCGGGGCGGACATCGCCGAGGACGGCAGATGCTCCCCAGGGGGGAGTAGTTGATATGCAATATCCAGAGAAAGTGGATTCCCGATCTCCAAAATCGTCAGGGGTGAAGACCACAAGAACAAAAATCGATTTCATATCGATGAAACAGGCGGTGAGATGGGCCAAGAAGACGAACGAGCCTATGTTCTTGTGTGTTCTTCGAGCCAATTCGCAGCCGGATGATGGGAGTAAGAGGAGAAAGGCCAAGGCAGGGGCAGCTAAGGGCAGTACAGAGGGCGAGAGACGCCGAACATTTCGGCAGTCCAAACCAGTGACTCAGGAGGTACCTGTAGAGCAGGTGATACGGACGAAGGTGGAGGAGGCTGATCCAGCTATCAGGGATAGATTGGCAGAGACACTGGAGGAATACAGAGATGTCTTCCCTGATAAACTTCCACATGGGCCTCCGCCCAAGCGAGTGATCGATCATGAGATTGAGACGATACCAGGGGAAGCACCGCCTCACAGAAGTCCTTACAGGCTGAGCAGTGCTGAACTTGATGAGATGAGGAGACAGGTCGATGCACTCTTGGAGCAGGGCTGGATCCGACCAAGCTCTAGTCCGTATGGAGCTCCAATCTTGTTCATCCCGAAGAAAGACGGAAAATGGAGGATGTGTATTGACTATCGGGCTCTGAACAAGATCACAGTGAAGAACAGGTACCCCCTACCGAAGGTCGAGGAGTTGTTAGATCGGCTTCACGGAGCCCGATACTTTACGAAGATCGACCTCTCCTCCGGTTATCACCAGATCAGAGTGAGAGCGTCGGACATTCACAAGACAGCCTTCGTGAGTCGTTACGGCTCCTACGAGTATTTGGTTATGCCCTTCGGATTGTGCAATGCCCCAGCGACGTTTCAGAGGATCATGAACACAATCCTTCGAGACGGCCTTGACCAATTCGTATTGGTGTTCCTCGATGACATCTTGATATACAGCCGGACATTAGAGGAACACATCAGACACATCCGGGCAGTGTTGGATCGACTTTGGTCGGAGAAGTTGTATGGACATCTGAAGAAATGCGAGTTCTTCAGGACTGAAGTCGAGTACCTCGGGTTTGACGTGGGGGCCAGTGGTGTGAAGCCCTCACTATCCAAGGTCGAGGCAATTCTGAATTGGCCTACCCCTGAGAGCGTCACAGACGTCCGATCCTTTTTGGGGCTGACAAACTTCTACAGGAAGTTTATCAGATGGTTTAGCGAGATTGCAGCCCCACTGACAGACCTCACGAAGAAAAACAGACAGTGGAAGTGGTGTGAAATAGAGGAGCAGGCGTTCAACCGACTGAAGACAGCTATGGTGACAGCACCCGTTCTTCAGCTACCAGACTTTGACCGAGAGTTTGTGGTGACAACGGATACCTCAGAAGTATCAGTTGGAGCCATCCTCCAGCAGGACTTTGGCAGTGGACTTCAACCTATCTGTTATGAGAGCCGAAAGATGAACCCTGCTGAGACTCGGTACAGTGCTTACGAGCGGGAGCTATTGGGCATCGTGTGGTCGGTTGGGAAATGGAGGCATTATCTAGCCTGCAACCACTTCACCATCAAGACGGACCACGACAGTCTGAAGAATTTGCCAAACCAACCGTCGGTTAGTAGGAGGGTTTGGAAATGGGTTCAGATCTTGCAGGGATACGATTGCGATATTGTCCACATTCCGGGAAAGGACAACCCTACAGACTTCCTATCCCGTCGGAGCATCAGGGACATTCGAAGTATGGTGGATGTGCGGGCGCAGGAAGAGTCGTTGGTCCAGAGACTGAGGTTGGGAGAGGATGATCAGTGTGATGACGCTATACAGAGGAAATTGGACGACGTATTTAAGAAGTCCAAATTGGAGATTCCTACGACAGAGGGAACCGAGGAGGGAATCCATTCTTTATTCGTGACATCCACGCGGATAACTTTGGATACGTCTCTGAAGGAGCAGATAGCGAGAGGATATGAAGAGGACGTGCGATGGGACGACATCATGAGGCAGTTGGATTCGTCCCAGGTACAGACCGTTCGCATAGGCACCCATGTCTATCGGAGGGCTCATGGATTGTTGGAGGTGCACAGTAGAGAGGAGGACACAGAGGTACACCGATGGAGGGTGGTTATACCCGATGTACCGGAGGTCAAGAGGAGGATCATGGGGGAGCTACATACAGTTCCCTACTCCGGACATCTAGGGTACCACAAGACGCTCAAGAAAGTCCAGCAGAACTTCTATTGGCCAGACCATATAATGGACGTTAGAGACTTCGTTCTCGGATGTCAGGTCTGCCAGATGGAGAAGAGCGTCCACAGGGTACCAGCGGGACTCCTACAGCCGTTGAAACTCCCTGAGGAGAAATGGGTCGACGTCAGCATGGACTACATCATGGGATTACCCGTCACTGACCATGGACACGATGGAATTTTGACAGTAGTGGACCGAGCCACAAAGATGGTACACTTGATACCGGTGAAACAGACCATTACGGCAGCGGAGACCGCTCGGCTCTACTGGGACAACGTTGGAAAACATCACGGAATTCCACGTTCCATCGTTTCAGACAGAGATCCCAGATTTGTGTCCAAGTTCTGGCGAGAACTTTGGAGAGTATTCGGGAGTCGGCTGAGGATGTCCAGTGCACACCACCCACAGACCGATGGACAAACGGAGGTGATGAACAGGGTGGTGGAGATGGTCCTCCGATGCACCATACACGAGTCTTCATCAGAGATAGCGGACTGGGAAAAATACCTCTCGATGGTGGAATTCGTCATGAACAACAGCGTCTCCCAGTCTACGGGGTACACGCCATTCTACTTGAACTATGGTTATGAGCCGTGTACACCCATCGACTTGATTCGGGATGCAGACACCACACGCATAGAGGGTGTCAATGTTTTCGTATCCCGAATGCAGAAGACTTTCAAGAGGGCAATGCAATATGTCCATCAGGCTCAACAACGACAGAAATCCCTCGCCGATCAGCGGCGGAGAGAGCAGGTGTTCCATAGTGGAGATCAGGTGCTTCTCAGCACACAGCATTTGACATTGAAGAATGCACCTGTTAGCAAGCTAAGAAGGAGATTCGTGGGCCCATTCTTTGTGACCCGGAAAGTCGGACCAGTGGCCTACGAATTAGATCTTCCTACTTCCTGGAAGATCCACAAGATTTTTCACACGAGCTTGCTACGTCCATTCCGAATGTCGAGGTGGACACCCGCTATAGTTGCTGAGACAGAGGACAAAGTCGAGCCTGAGGACGACGAGCCCTACGATGTAGAGAAACTTCTGCGGTGGCGTTGGAGGGGACCCAGTCAGAGGAGGGTCAGAGAGTACTTAGTCCTTTGGAAGGACTGGTCAATCGACGACGCTTCCTGGGTGCCGGAAGAAAATTTTGATCACCCAAGGGAATTGAGGAAAATGATCGCCCGGGACAAACCCATTGAGGACCCTAGTTAGGTCTACAATCGGGTAACAGTAGAGAGTACTGATTTATGGGAGTCAGTGTTTTCGGGGGCGAAAACTTTCCCAAGGGGGGAGTAGTGTGACGGAATTACTTGGGGAGACCATTTACTCCCTCGACTTTTCCCCCCGTTCCCTGAGGCCTCTTATTGGGAACATTATTGTCTTAAATTATGTTGATTGACAGCCTGATTAAAGGCCCTAGTAGATGGGATTAGGGCCTTGAGGAGGTACTCCTTTGTTTGGGTGATTTCTGGCCAGCTGCAGTACTTTGTGGCAGTTAGGGGGACGGCTGTACTGAGCACGGTTGTTTTGGGACATTTTTGGGCCCACGGCGGGCGACCCGGGACGCGGTACGCCCTGCCGCACAAAATGGATGTGGTTTGAGTCATCAGTAATCATTGTTGCTTGCGATTCTGGCAACTCGCCTCCCGGATCGCGCGGATCGGACCACAATCCGTGCGACCGAGCTCGCAGCATCCCGGCCTCCAACGCCGTGCACTCAGCGACCTTCCAGGGATCTGGGCCCACCACCTCGGAGTGCAACGAGCGCGCGCCCCGGTCAAGCCGCGGCCAATCGCGGCCGCGCGGGCCATTTCGGCCATTCGGGCGACAAGGCGGCGGCGCAACGCGCATCGACAAAACCAGCACCCCATCAATATTTCTTTAATGACCGGCCAAGGCTAGAAATGCGAAGAGGGTCACCAATAGACCTTGATAATGTACTACCAGGCACACAGGTATTTCGGCACAATAGGGGAGCTGTTAGCAGCAGAGTACCAGCTAACACTAGAGGAACTTTTTGGGAAAAACAAAGCAATGGCACAACTAGAAACAATGGAAGCAATGAGAAAAAATTTCCCACCAGAAATTCTTTCAAAAGCAAGCAAAGAGGGCGATGTTTCAAATGTGGAAAGCAAGGGCATCATGCCTTTGAATATTGGCAAAAGTTGCCTCAGAGATCCCACAATGTTGAAACAGAATCCCTCACAGAATTCTGTAATTTTGCAGACCCCATTGCCCAGCCCTGCCACCCCTCCGAGGACCTCAAGGATCCCAGCTAACTACCGCACGAGACGCGGGAAAGTGCCCCCAGCAACTCTGAAGCAGCTGCTAGTGAAGTACATTAAGAAGAGGGCGAAGAAAGGGACAGCATGGCTCACACGTCGCAGCGAGAGGCTGGTCCAGAAATGGATCAAGAAGGAAACATGAATGACCATTTAAACTAGTTAATGGGCCAGATTGTTGTTTTGATTCTGGCCCAGGATATTCAGAAACTTGGGAACCAATTAGGGATGGTGATGTAAATGTGCAATTTCTGAACATTGCAGCAGTATGGGGGATGATGAAGCAGTTTTTGAATACTGCAGAGTGTGGACAAAGATGTAAGGAATTCCGAGCTGACTGTATCCATCAACATGTAAGCACTCGTTTGTACAGAAAATTACTGATTGTAAAAGGAAGCGTCTCAAACAAAAATTCTATAATTATAATTAATTCTGGCACATCAAGTAATTTTCTGAGTCATACTTTTGTACTGGATAACAAAATTAGGATAGATATCGAAATCAAAGATATAATCAGATTAGCTGACGGGCGAAACATTGAGGGTAATGGAACTGCAAAGTCACTAAGATTTCACATAGGACCATACACAGCGCATTCTAAATTTAGCGTTACTAAACTCACACAAGGTTATGATATGATATTAGGGAAACCCTGGTTGACTAAAGTTAACCCAAATATAAACTGGCAAACAAATGAAGTAAAAATACGCAGCAAATCAAGTTGTATAGTACTTAAAGGGCTGCAAAATAGTAAAGACAAACGGCTGCATCGAATTGACGTAGGCAAGAACAATGACAAATGCAAACCAATAAAAACTATGACTAATAGAGGGGCGGATGAAAGGGCTGCTCTGATGAGATATACTGAACAGCGAAATGCTAAAACTAGTAAACAAAAATATGAAAGAAAACCAGGTCAGTACTCACAACCGTGGACTGCAAAAGGTAAGGTGAGCCGTTTTGCAACTGATACTACGCAAATCTCACACGTGCACGCTCAGGAGGTTCCCGTAGCAAGTAATCAGTCAAAACGACAGAAAATTGTGATGGATAAGCAAAAGGGTAAGGGCGAAAGACTAAAAGGTATCTTAGAAATCAGTAGTACTCAGTTGAAAAAGATGGCTAGAAAAGGAACACCAATTTTCTTGGGATTGATAACACCTGTCAAGAATACAGTGAATTTGGCAGGGTCAAAAACCAATCCAGCCATCAAGACCGTTAAAGTGCAAGGGAAAGAAAAACAAGTAAGATTACAGCGAATTCTGCGAGAATTTTGTGATGTTTTTCCAGTAGAATTGCCTGATGGGCTACCGCCTAAACGGCAAGTAGATCACCAAATTGAGCTGCAGCTGGGCAGCTAGCTTAACCATCGAAGTCATACAGAATGTCTCCAAAAGAAATGGAAGAGTTAAAGAAACAAATTGATAGGTTTCTTAAACTGGGTCACATCAGACCTAGTACTTTGGTATACGGAGCACCTGTATTATTTGCACCTAAAAAGAACAGTGGGCTACAATTCTGTGTAGACTATAGAGCCCTGAATAAAAACACAATCAAAAATCGTTATCCACTACCAAAGATCGATGAATTACTTGATCAACTGGCAAGAGCAAGTGTTTTTACTAAAATAGATTTAAGGTCTAGATATCACCAAATTAGGGTAGTACCGGAAGACATATATAAAATAGTGTTCAGGACCAGGTACGGTCATTTCGAGTTTATTGTAGTGCCTTTTGGATTATGTAACGCACCAACTACCTTTATGAGGTTGATGAACAGTATATTGCATCCATATCTGGATAAGTTTGTCGTTGTATTTCTAGATGACATCCTTATATATAGTAAAAGTTTGAAAGAGCATAAAGAACATTTAAGACTAGTTCTTCAACAGCTCAGAAAACATCGACTTTATGCCAAGGTTAGTAAGTGTGACTTTTTTTCGAAAGCAGCTGGAGTATCTTGGACATGACGTCAGTGCCGAAGGCATCAATATCAGCCCTTCTAAAATAGAGGCTTGTGAGATTCGGACAGCCACTATCCAGCCCCCGGCGTGGTGGGCCCATTTCAAAGTGCGCTCGGAGGCCTCATGGTGCCGAAAATGAACCCGATTTGATGCCAAAAAGGTCTTACAATTTGTCCATAATACAAAATGCCTTGGTTCTTTCCCCCCGAGCTTGCCCTCAAGGCTGCTCGGTTTGGCTCGGGTTGCCAAACAGACAACTGGCGCTTCCTTTTATACCCCAAGCGCCCTATCTTTCCAACAGAATATCCTAAGGATATACCCAGAATATTCTTCTATTTGTAAACCCACTCAAATGCTATTGTCACTTGGATATAAACCACCACAAACCTATACAAAACATGATGTAAAGACTTCTTTTCCATTACAAACCCATACGAAACGTTGTGTACAACCTCTATTCCCTCATGTAAACCTTTGCAAACGCCCATCAAACACTCACATTCATAGATTCCCCCTAGCTCCCACTCCAACGCCCCCTTAGCTATAAAAGAGAGAGCCCTTCATTCTAACCCTTGAGTTCTTCCTCTTGGAGTGCTCTAGGCCAAGGGCTCCAAGGTGAGGCTTTTCTGGATGTTCGAATGGACTTAGAGCCTCCTCATTTATACTTGGCGCACCCCTAAGAATATACCCTTAGATTCCTAGAATATATTGGGATTATTCCTTAAGAATATTCTTAGAATATTCCATGAATATTCTCATATATAGTCGCGCAGCTCGTCACCTAAACATGACTAATCATGACTAATCATATCTAAGAATGACTAAAACATGACTAAAGCATGACTAAAAATATGACTAATCTTTTAATTTCAGCTTTTTCCCCTATCAACCCAGTTAATCATTGAAAATGCCCAAAATAACCCATTTTAGCATCTAGAGTGTTTAAAGTCATTACATAAAGTCACTTAATAAAAATGAATATTAAATTCGTTTTTTGGGTGACTTTCACAAGGCTATCAAAGAGTGGCCTACCCCAACATCCATATGTCAAGTACGCTCGTTTGTAGGATTAGTGAACTTTTACAGGAAATTCATCAAAGGATTTTCTGCTATCGCTAAGCCGCTCACTGAGCTGACCAAAAAGGATATACCTTTTCAATGGGGGGCTGAACAGAACAAGGCTATGAATGAGCTAAAAAAAGCGTTATGTACTGCACCAGTGTTGCTTTTGCCAGATTTGGCAAAACCATTTGTAGTACATACAGACGCATCCAGTTTTGCTCTAGGAGGCGTGTTGCAGCAAGATGATAGTCATGGTTTGCAGCCAGTAGCATATGAAAGCCGAAAGCTGAATAGTGCTGAAAGGCGATATTCAGCATACGAACGTGAATTACTTACTGTATTACACTCATGTACTACATGGCGGCATTATCTTTTCGGCCGTCACTTCAAGCTGAAAACAGATCACCACTCCTTGAGATACATGTTTTCTCAAAAAAAGTTCACAGGACGAATTTTGAAGTGGATGGAATAGCTGCAGCAATACGACTTTGAAGTCGAGCATATTCCAGGATGGAAAAATTTGGTCGCAGATGCACTGAGTAGAAGAGACGAAGAAGCTTCTGAGAAACCCACTAGGCGACCGGGTGCCAAGCAGCAATGCAGTGGTGTGATACATCTACGAGGAGCTGATGGGTTGAGAAACCAAATTCTGCATGGTTACTCAAGAGATGACCTGCACAAGGAGATGAAAACTCTGCTGAAACCCAGCGGAGACAAGAAAATTGTGGCCAAGTTCAAGAGACAATTCAAGCTTGAAGGAAATTTAATGTACACCAAACAGGAAGGCGACCAGTCCGATTGGGTAGTGTACATTCCCAATAGCAAGACGGTAAAACAGAAGATTTTGGAAGAACTTCATGGCAGTGAATTAGCAGAACATCTTGGTTATCAAAAGACTATGCAAGCAGTCAACCGCGGATCTTGGTGGCATGGAATTACTGAAGATATAAAAGACTATGTATTCAGTTGTCAGAAGTGCCAGGAAATGAAGTCATCAAGACAAGCACCGTCAGGATTACTACAGCCATTACCAATACCAAGAGGTAAATGGCGAGATATCAGTATGGATTTCATCACAAAATTGCCAAAGTCATCAAAAGGCAATGATGCGATTATGACAGTGGTCGACAGGGCGACTGAAATGACTCATTTTATCGCCACAAAAACTGATGTTTCAGCCACAGAAGTGGCTGAATTATTCAAGGACCATGTCTGGAAAATGCATGGTATACCAAGGAGTATTGTATCCGATCGAGACTCTCGATTTGTGAGCATTTTTTGGCGTAGTTTGTTGAAACTTGTTGGCACCAAACTACGGTTCTCTACAGCATATCATCCTCAAACTGATGGTCAATCAGAAAAGATGAATGATGTAGTAGAACAGATTTTGCGGACATATACTATCTTCAAATCAGAAGGTTGGGATAGACGGTTAGCCGCAGCTGAATATGCTATAAATAATTCTGTCAATATATCGACAGGATATTAACCGTTTTATCTCAATTATGGCTACAACCCAATTTCCGTTTTGGACATCATTACCGGAGCCAAAGAGGAAAGAATTTAGTCTGTAAAAGATTAGGTGAAGCAGCTGGAAGATGATTTTGAGGATGCAATGCAAAGTCTAGAAGAAGCGCAACAGCGACAGAAAGAGTATGCGGATCAGCATCGAAGACAAGAAGAATTCAATGATGGCAACAAAGTGATGTTGTCGACAGGAAAAGGAAAAATGGCATTTCTTACAAGGCCAGGAATACAACCAGATCCAAAGTTCCGACAAAAGTTTGTTGGACCTTTTACAATACAAAGGAAGATCTCAAAAACAGCCTATGTATTGAAATTGCCTAATACTTGGTCCGCACATCCAATATTCCACGTGTCACGACTCAAGGCTTGGCATAGTGGATCTCGAGTGCGTACAACATAGCCTGCGACACATCAAAGAGTAGTTAGGCCAAGTGAAGACATTCATGAAGTACAGAGAATTCTGGACACCAGAATATTCCATGGAAAGTGGCAGTACTTAGTCCAATGGAAAGGCTATCAGTACTATGACGCTACATGGGAACCGGAGGATCATCTTCGAGGAAGCCAAACTTTAATCAATGAGTTTTTGCAACGACATGGAAGAAGACATAATGATGTATCCAGGAGAACACAAACAACTACAAGAGGAGGTGCAACATCTACACGAGCCTATCAAGGTTCATCATCAAAGAGACAAGGACTACGACCAAGAAAATGAGGAGCTTTTAGACGATACAAATAGCATTGACCCTATCGACAGGGACGTCGATTTTCGAAGGGGGGGATAGTTGTAAAATTATAAGATGCTAGAGTAGTTAAATAAACAGAAAATAGACTTAATTTAGAACTTAATAGAAAAAGAATCAACTCGAACGGACAAATATTGAGGAAGATATGGCTGATTTTGTATAATAAGATACATTAAACTTGATTTGAAAAACGGGAATGAAATTGGTTTTGATTATAGGACGGGAATAGACTGGTTGTACCGCCACACTAATGTAATCTATCATAAGGATGCACCATATCTCATGGAAAGGTCTAGAACATCCTCAAGAGAATGAAAAGACCCGACATCCCCATAACGAAGTTATGCCATTTACTAAAAGATTCTGGATAAAAGACTAATATAGTACGTGAACTACTATACAAAATAGTCGCCAGGTCTCTAGAATATATTTGAGACAGCTCTATGATAGATTACTAAGCGTGTTACTAGTAGTATCAAGATATTTCCGGAACAAAATCCTCGAGACTATATAAAGGCCTGAGTCTTTCGATTCAGCACTTGTATCTACCGTTTCCAAGTCTTGTAAACCTCAAGCATTGTAAGAGCGATCTTTCTTCAAGTGGATTCTACGACCCTAAGGTGGGCACGCTTAAGTCCACTCAACTTCGACCCGAGTCAACGCGAGATGGGATACTAAATTTATTAAGTGGAGATCGATCAAGCTTCACATCTACCCATTGTAGACCTATGTCTGATCTTCAATAGGCTTGTCACGGGTTATCATCTTTTTCAACTCTTTGGGATAGTCGAAGTTGTCCTCAGGCACCCAAGAAGCGTCATCAATAGACCAGCCTATCCGTAGTACAAGAAACTCCTTGACCTTCTTGTGACTGGGTCCTCTCCAGCGCCACCTTAGAAGCTTCTCGATGTCATAGGGCTCATTGTCCTCAGGCTCAATCTCCTTTGTACCAGTAGCTGCACTCGACTGTGTCCATCCTAAGATCCTGAATGGTCGTAGCAAGCTCGTATGGAATACTCGATGAATCCTCCAAGCCTCTGGTAGGTCGAGTTCATAGGCCACTTTCCCAATTCTGCGCAAGACGAAGAATGGGCCTATGAATCTTTTCCTGAGTTTGCGAACAGGTGCATTTTTGAGCGAAAGATGCTCTGTACTGAGTAGCACCTGGTCTACTTGATGAAATAGCTGCTCTCTGTGCTGCTGGTCGGCTTGTACCTTCTGTCGCTATTGAGCCCGCTGGACATACTGCATAGCCTTTTGACAAGTCTTCTGCATCCGGAATACAAAAATGTTGACACCTTCTATTCTGTTAGTGCCACTATCCCGAATGAGGTCCAATGGTGTACACGGCTTATAACCATAGTTAAGTTAGAATGGCATGTGCCCGGTAGCCTGTGACACACTGTGGTTCATGACGAATTCCACAATAGAGAGAAACTTCTCCTAGTTGGCACCCTCTGACGACTCGTGGATGGTGCATCTGAGTGTCATTTCTACCACCCTGTTCATAGCCTCCGTGAGTCCATCTGTCTGTGGGTGGTGTGATGTGGACATCCACAACTTGCTCCCCATAAACCTCCAGAACTCACGCCAGAACCTCGAGACGAATCTGGGGTCTCTATCTGAAACGATGGATCATGGTATCCCGTGCAGCTTCCCAACATGGTCCCAGTATAACCTCGCAGTGTCTGCTGTTGCAAGTGCCTGCTTAACTGGGACTAGATGTACCATCTTCATCGCACGGTCTACCACCATCAGAATCCCATCGTTGCCCTGCTCACTGACTGGCAACCCCATGATGCAGTCCATACTGACGTCAGCCCATTTCTCGTCTGGAAGCTCCAATGGCTACAACAATCCTGCTGGCATTCACTGGACACTCTTCTCCATCTGGCAGACCTGGCAACCCAAGACAAAATCTCGAATATCCACAGTATGTTCTGGCCAGTAGAAGCTCTGCTAAATCTTCTTAAGTGTCTTCTGATAACCCAGATGTCCAGAGTAAAGTACAACATGCAGCTCCTCCATGATCTTCTTCTTAATCTCTGGTATATCAGGTATCACCAATTGCCAACACTGAATGTTCCTGTCCTGATCTCTTGTGTGCACCTCCAACAACCCATGTGTCATGCGGTATACATTGGTTCCCATCTGAATGGTCCGCTCCTGAGACGAATGCAACTGAGATAAAATGTCGTCCCATCTGGTGTCCGCCTGATAACCTTTCTGAATATCTTCTCTCAGAGTAGTATCTAGAGTTACCCTTGTCTGGGTAACGAATAAAGAATGCGAAGAATGAGCAACTGAAGAATCATCCCCTGTAGTATTCCCCTCCAAGTTGGATCGTCTGAAAATATTATCCAACTTTCTCTGTATGGCATCGTCTGATCGATCACCCTCACTCAGCCTCAACCTCTGGACCAATGACTCCTCCTGTGCCCACACATCGACAATGCTCCTGATGTCTCTAATGCTCCTGCGGGACAAAAAATCTGCAGAGTTCGTTTTGCCCGGTATGTGGACAATATCGCAATCATACCCTTGCAGAATCTGAACCCATTTCCATACCCTTCTATTTACTGATGGCTGGTTTGGAAGGTTCTTCAAGGTGTCATGGTCCGTTTGAACTGTGAAGTGGTTGCAGGCCAGGTAGTGCCTCCATTTCCTGATTGCCCACATGATGCTCAGCAGCTCCCGTTCATATACATTGTACCGAGTCTCTGCAAGATTCAGTTTTCAACTCTCATAGCAGATGGGCTGCAGTCCATTGCCAAAATCCTGCTATAGAATAGCTCAAACTGACACCTCTGACGCATCAGTTGTCACTATAAACTCTCGGTCAAAGTTTGGTAACTGTAGAACGGGTGCTGTGGCCATAGCAGTCTTCAACCTATTAAGAGCCTGTTCCTCTTTGTCCATCCACACCCACTTCACGTTTTTCTTTGTGAGGTCTGTTATTGGGGCTGCGATTTTACTGAATTGTCTTATAAATTTTCTGTAGAAACTCATCAGCCCGAGGAATGATCGTACATCTGTGACGCTCTCTGGTGTTGGCCAATTCAAAATCGCTTGCACCTTGGATAATGACAGCTTTATTCCCTCAGCCCCCACATCAAATCCAAGGTACTCAACTTTAGTTCTGAAGAAGTCACATTTCAGAAGATATCCATATAACTTCTCCAACCGAAAACGATTCAAAACTGCTCGGATATATTCTAGATGCTCCTCCAGAGTCCGGTTATAGATCAAAATATCGTCAAGGAACACCAAAACAAATTGGTTCAGGCCATCACGAAGAATTGTGTTCATAACACGCTGAAATGTAGCTGGAGCGTTGCATAGTCCGAAAGGGTATCACAAGGTATTCGAATGATCCGTATCAACTCATGAAGGCAGTCTTGTGGATATCTGACTCTCACACTCTGATCTGGTGATATCCTGAGGCGAGGTCAAACTTGGTGAAGTATTTTGCCCCATGAAGTCAATCCACCAGTTCGTCCACTTTCGGAAAAGGATACCTGTTCTTCATTGTGATCTTATTCAGGGCGCGGTAGTCAATACACATTCTCCATTTTCCATCCTTCTTCGGGATGAAGAGGATGGGCACCCCGTACGGACTCAAACTCAGTCTGATCCAGCCTTGCTCCAAGAGTGTGTCGATCTGTCTCCTCATCTCATCCAGTTCAGCACTGCTCAGCCTGTATGGACTCTTATGTGGTGGTGCTGAGCCTAGAGTAGTCTCTATCTCATGATCAACTCTCTTGGGCGGTGGCCCATGTGGTAGCTGGTCAAGGAAAATGTCTTTATACTCCACTAAAGTTTGTTGCAGCTTTTCCCTGACGGCTGGATCTGCCTCCACTACTTTGGTCCATATCGCTTCTTCCACTAGTATCTCTTTCATGATGAGGCCAAACTCTTTCGAAGTCCGGTGTTTCTCGCCTTCTGTTCTGTCCTTGGCTGCTCCTGCCTTGGCCTGTTTCCTCTTTTTCCCCTAATCTGGCAGTGAATTGACCCGCAGAACACATATGAACGTGGGCTCATCTATTTTGTTGGCCCTTCTGGCTGCCTGTCGCATCGTCATGAAGTCCAACTTGGTCCTGACAGGCTGTCTCACGCATTTGCCAGCTATTTTTCTTACTCTTGTCTGTCTGCTTCCAGAAGTTTTGGAAGGTTGGGGATATTCGTCCTCTGGATTCTGTGCAGTCGCTACTCCCCCCTGGGGGACATCAGCCGTCCTCGGCGTTGAATGACAGAACACTGACAGCGGTGTGTCCCGATGACCCCATGCACTTGCCGAAGGCTTATACAACCAGAACTGTGGAGAACTAAGCCTGGCGTATTGACGCTCCCAGTTAGCTGAAGGTTGCGCAGCTGACTGCTCTCTGAGATAGGAAAAACTGTGCTGAAGACCGGGTAGACCTCTATCAATGATCTGGCAGCTGTGCACTGTCCCTTTCTTCATCCCAGGTACCACCTCCAACCGATCACCACTGCGTAGCACCATGGAATTACTACACCAATCCACCAAGGGGTTCATCTGGTCCAGCCAATCACGACCCAAGATGATATCCAACCCCTCCATCATGGGGACTGCCGTCAAAGAAATGCGGCTCTGCAAGGCCCCGATGCATAGCAGCACATCTGGAGCAATGCTTGTAGAGATGATGGTCTCGCCATTCGCCAACTCCAATGACAAATACGCTCCAATAAATCTGAGTGGTGAGCGGAGTTGCAGCTGGTCGTTAACAAAAGAACGACTCGCTCCACTGTCCACCAATGTGGCTACACGTGTGCCATTAACCACTGCTTTAACCACAAAAAGCAAGTGGTCCTGTACACCAGCCTTCGAGTCTGTGGTGCTCGCAGCAGATGCTGGTGCGGTCTCAATCCTCTGAATCAGCTCACTGGGGGTCCTCTCCACGGATGAAATGGACTTTGAAGGTGTAACCTCCCCAATTGCACAAGCTTGTGAGACCTGAACTGGTGCAGTGCGGTGTCTTCGTCGGTATCGACGTCTCTCCATCCTGCGCCTCCACCTCCCCCTTCACCGTTGGCGCTTGCTTTGACCGACACTGACCATCACAACCGGGTGACAACTTCTCTGACCAAGTTGTCCCCCATGCCCGCGATGCATCCTAGACTGGCCAGAGTGGGGGCCAGCTAGTTTCCCTACTACTGACATGGGGAATCATCGGCGTCTAACCCGGCTGCCTGCTGTGCAGCCTCCCGATCCAGCTGATCGGCCATCTCCCTCAAATCATCACTGGTGGCAAACATCACCACCCTGGGCCTCCTCTGGTTGCCCCTGCCATGTCCACGATGGCCAGACCCATCATTCCTCTTGGTGTTCAGATGGAAAGTCACGCCAAAAGTGTGTGGGGGAGTGGCCTGGCGACCAGATTGCCTGACACCACTTGATCTCTGAGCCGAAGTCGATTGTGGATTTTGCCAATATGTCTTGCTGTGATCTGCTGCTGACTCTGACTAGATGATCTAGATGACTGTCCCTGCTTCTGTCCACCAGATATCTGTCCTCTGCCCTTCTGTTGCTTTTGTGGCTGCTAATCTGCCTTGCCTGATCCACCTGTCTTCTGCTGTGAATCTCTCCTTGATGATCGACAGAACCCCAAAGCATCCTCCAGACGACACACAAGGGCCTCAGCCTCTGCTAGAGTCTTGGGCTGCATCTTGGCAGCCTCCAGCTTGAAGGGCTGCCTCAATCCCAAGATCCACTGCTGCAATGCAGTCTTGGTGTCGTAATTGGGGACCTGGCCATCAGCATCTTTATACGAGCCATGTAGGTACTCGCATTTTCCTCAACCTTCTGCTCAATGCTCAGCAACTCAGCTCGAGCCCTATTTTCTCTGACTAGCAACTCGAACTGGGCTCGCAACAGCATCTTCAACTCAGCCAATATGTCTGGGCGATGTCCACCATGAGAGAGGCACTTTAAATCCCACCATACCCGTGCATTCCATTGAAGAAGAAGAATGACGTAGGCCACAACTTGATCCTCGCGATGCTGCACCAAAGCAAGATAACCATCCACTAGGCGCAACCAATCTGTGATGTCCTAGCCTCTGGCTCCAGTAAAGACAAGTGGCTCTTGTGGTTTAATACTGACATTGAACATTGCCCCCTTTGACCTGCCATATAGAATCAATGGCTAAGAAAATGACCATGCTCCCGGTTGTGTTGACATGGGTGCTAGTGCTGGCATAGCAGATGCACTATCTGGCATGGGTGGTGTTGTAGGTGTAACAGGTACCCTCTCCGGCATAGACGTTGTAGGCACAGACTGAGTAAGCTGAGGCAGATCTGGGATGGATCCAAACTGCAATGGAATGTGGACAGGTGGCACTGTTGCAAAAGTGCTAGCCTGCTGTCCTGATGATCGTTGCTGCTGGATCTGCTCATAGCGGGCGGCTAATTCATTGGCCTGTCGCAATAACTCATCAGCTCTGGCTGTCGACTCTGCAATGCTCTGCAACTGTGCTTGGTGAGCTACTGACTGCTACTCTGAGACCTGCGACAATTTCCAGTTAGACTCATCAAGCTTTTGATGAAGGCTGCGTGCATCAGCACGAGATGCATCCAACTCCTGCTGCAATGACTGAATCGACTTCATGGCACCTCCCGCAACCTCCATCTATCTCTTCAGAGCCTCCTCCATCTGAGTCATCCTCTGCTGGAACTGTTGCTGGTCATCCTCACGTGCCTAATGCAACTACTCAATATGCCTCATAACCTATGAGCTGCGTGCCTCTGAATGCTGCACCACACTCAAAGTCTCCCACTGATCCAAATGAAACTTCTCCATCCCAGCATGAACCTGTCTTATCGCCTGTGTTGCATCCTGCCTCAGTACATTCGTCTGCTGAAGAGCGAATGCACTAGTCTGTGAAGCCTGATGCGCATGCTGCTCAGCAGCAATGCTCTGTTGAGCAGCCTGATGTGCCTGCTGCCCGGCCAAAGCACTCTGCTGTGCAACATACTCTGCCTGCTGTCCCGCAACTGCACTCTGATGCATTGCCTGCATGGCATGATGTCCCACTATTGTGCTATGCTGCTGAATGGCAGTCATGGCTGTCTGGGCAAGACCCCCTGCTACTGCCAATGCTCCAGGAATCCTCTGGGCTCCATGGCTCCCTCTAGGCTCCATGGCTCCCTCTGTGTGCAACGCCTGTGCAGGGTCTCTCAGTGCAACTGCCTCCTACCATGTTTCTAATGCTACAGACCGTGGAACCAATGCAAGATCCTGAGCTCCACTGCTCTCCCCTGCAGCTGCTGAAGTACTCCCCGGTGGATGAGCCGACCCTCCTGATGAAATACTCATGTTATCATGGCCATGAGCTCGTGGACTAGTGGGTCCCTCCCGTCCCTGCCGGTTTGCCATTTCTGATCACTGACACTGACAGGCGAGTAGTACTCCTCGTATGGCCACAAACAAAATAACAAGAAAACTCCTCGGTAGGTGTAGTCAGGCAGAGGTACTGGAACTGAATGAAATGCTCAAAGGTGGTAGACAAATGGACTGAAAATAATAACTGATTGCTGTAGTCACCTGGTTTGACTGAACTGATCGCATAGACTGATTTGGTGTAGTCAGAGGTGTCTGGAACCTCCAACTTGCCACTAGGCAGGCATAGACCAACAGACACAGTTCTCCCCCATATACAACCAACAGACTAGGAACTCACGAGTTCCTAGACTGGCGTGTGGGCAGCTCCTCGCCTGGAGCAGGGGAGAACTAGGGACGGCTCCAAGCGCCTACCAGCCGGGAAGCGTGACTGTCCTGTGGTCACACCCACTACCACCGGCCCCCCTCCAGTGACAACAGTTGAAGCCTGGCCCCTGTCTATGATTTTCCTAACTCCTAGGTACTGGTGGCTTCAACCCGAGCCTGACAGCCATGGCTCCCGGCGGGTACCTTAGGCGTTCACACCTACCACTGATCTTAGCTCAGTGGGATCGTGCACTGGGGGTATACAGTCCCTTAGTAGGGGCCTTCTCGGATCCACACACGTCTCCCCCAACAGACACGACCACTATGCAAAAATAAGCAGCCAACCCACATCGGCGTAGGCCCTCCCGGCTTACTCAAGCCACAGCTTACGCCGAGCAAGCTGCCAAATACGCTAGTAGCTCGGTCGGGTTATTGAGTAGTATGGTGGTGTTGCACTGGCCGCAATGTACTGAAAGTAACCTCAAAATGCTATAGTTGTCCTCACAATACTGGTTCTTGGCCTTGAAGTACTACTGCTGGTTGTCCAGTACTGGTGCTGGTCCCAAACTCCAATGGGTTACCTCATAGGACCGGCGCCTTGCTTGCAGCTCCACTCCCGATGTACTAGGCCCACCACCGGCCTCCCAATGTACTGGCCCGCCTTGCCACCGCCGAGATTGTCACGTGCTTGGTAGCTTC
This sequence comes from Ostreobium quekettii, assembly GCA_905146915.1. NCBI lineage: Eukaryota > Viridiplantae > Chlorophyta > Ulvophyceae > Bryopsidales > Ostreobiaceae > Ostreobium > Ostreobium quekettii. Next base: position 21,718 of record CAJHUC010001603.1, read on the forward strand.
CCGCCGGATTGTCACGTGACAATCCGCCTCGCCGCTGATTGGCCGCTCTCACATTGCGCCTTGCTCCTGGCGCTCTCTCCGGCTGTGCCTCCGCGCTCCACGCAGCGCGACCGCATCCACCGGCTGCGCGAAGGTGCAGACCGGCCGGCGCCATCTTCCACGCGCGCGAAGTCTCACCAATCAAGCCGCGATTCACGCGGAAATCGGCCGGTTGGCCACCTCACTCGTCCAAGGTCGAAGGGTCGAATTCTGGCCGCGCTGCCTTCGCTTCCTGCCGCGCGACCATGTCGATTGGCCGCGCAAGGGTGCCCAAACGCCGGTGCCGCCTTCCACCACCTTCAATCCTCGCAATCGATCCGCGATTCACCCGGAATTCTGATGGGTGGCCGCCTGGCTCGTCCAAGGCCGGCGGGTGCGAATGTTGGAGCAATTTTGCCATGCCGATTCACTCTTATGCTGCTGCGTCCCTTTGGCTCGCTTCCCCCAAACTTCGCCGGCTCCGAAACCACTGTTGTGGTGTGGTTTCCGGCCGGGACGGACGCCCCTCGCTGTCGCCCAATCGCCGTATATACCACAACTTCACGCCGGGTATCCCGCAGCCTCACGCCGGAATTGGCATGGTCGATCGGGGCGCTCGCTCCTCCGGTCTTGCGTGGTGGGCCCTGGTCACTGAACCGATGGCCTGGGTGTTGCTAGGGACGGATAGACGGGTGGCACTATGTGCTCTCGCGCAGTGGTCAGACGCACAAGGAAAGGGTGCAAAACGGGTTACAGGGTCCCGCGGACTGCGCAGGACTCAAAACACACTACACAGGCTGACTCACCCTATATTGGGTGAGCCAGGACACCAGAGAATAATGTATTATCACTGTAATGTATGGACCCATCTACCAGTATACCCACAATCCAACAATCCCACTGTTTTTCGTAACAGATGACCAGCCATGGCCAAAATTGTGACCTCAAGGTCCATGGCTTTAACTCCCCCATATACGCACACAACAAAACCAAGGCAGCTATATGCCATGACCTACAACTAGGATACACTCAACCAGAATAGGTCATAACATCACTTCCCCCCCTAAGAAAGTGGTTGTCTCTAGACACGACAGAATAGGTGAATCCAAGAAAAGATCCCGACCCATATTGTACATCTCCTGGAAGAAACGAGAACAAGGTCTTCCAGCACCAACATGGGGTTTACACCGGAACACTGGCTCAGATCGCGTTTAACGCGATACTTTCACCATGGCAATCAGAATCCCAACACCAACTGTACCCATCCCGACAGATTACGCGGCCGGCCCGGTAACTCTCTGGTGACACCATCATTTGTTCCGCTTCTTCCCTCTGGTCCGTAGTTGCGACTTTGCCTTCGACTGGCTCTGTGTCTTAGGTTCCGCAATCCAGCGCAGGTAATCCTCTAGGGTCTGAGGAGCATTCCGTAGGTGCAATTCAGGCTCCCAGCTAGCCTCAGTGACTGGATATCCTTTCCAAAGCACCTGATAGAGACTAGGGGTGGCCACACTCGGGTGCCGTCCGCTCCGTTGCATCCGGTTCGTAAAAGTGAGTGTGATATTCGTCCGGTAATATCCGGTCCGCTGTTTGCCATACTGCCGTCCGCAAAATCCGGTTCTCACTTTTTCTTCACCGTTATTTGCCATTAAATTAACGGATAACATGTGCGGCGTCCGGTCCGTAACAAAATATCCGTTGATTAATAGTTTTGGTCCGTTATTACCCACAGGTACTTGCTTTCCAGCCACGGCAAGGTCAAGGCGAAGTTGCCAAAGGGTTTCCATTTTGCAGCTACTCGAATTATGTTGGTTGCATGCTTGATAAATGTGTGTGGGCGTTTTCCAGGTCATGTATTCTGCGGTTTGTAATACATGGAGTGATTTGGAGAACCGAACAACACACAAGCCGTGTGTAAAGTTCCAGTGTATGGCATACACTGGAACTTGCATGCATACATTGCATGCATGCAATCCTGCACCACTTGCTACGGCTGGTACTGCTGCGTACCACACTCCCATGGCAAGTCTTCCCGGCCATTGCAGCAAGGGTTCGGCATAGTTGTAATACCAAATGCGGACACACAAACACCCACATCACCTGAGGCAGGTGGCAAAAAGGGTTCACCTCTGAACACAGTTGAGCCACTCAACATATTTGGGAATGGGTGATACGTATCATATATAACGATGGGTTGCTGCGGCGGTACTCCACAGTTTCCACGCCAGGGCAGCGAGTGTAAAGCCCATCCACCAATTGCACTATTTGAATGGACACATTCCTCACAGAAATTCTCTTCTATCTATATGATACCCTAGGTTCATCCACCATTCCAACATAGTACGTCGAAGTTCAACAGTTCAACATACATGAAAACGGGCAACAAATAGTACGAGTCGTGATTTGTTATCTTCCATCTCTGCCTATCGCACCCTCGCTGCGGCGGTACTCCAGAAGTTTCCACGCCAGGGCAGCGACTGTAAAGTCTATCCACCAATCGCAGTACTTGTTGGGACGCATTTCTTGAATAAAATTCTCTTCTATCTATATGATACCCAAAGCTTATCCACCACTCAACATAGTGTGTTCAAGGTGTGCACATCAACACAGGACAACGGAATATTACAAGTCATGGTATCTTATCTTCTATCTCTATGGTAACCGCACCCTCGCTGCGGCGGTACTCCACAGTTTCCATGCCGGGGCAACGAGGGTGGTCACCAGTGGTGATCCAAACTTTGGAATCCAAAGTCACTACTTCCCCCCCTTCCCTCCCTTCCCTCCCTTCCCTCCCTTCCCTCCCTTCTTCTTGCGTTTGGTCTGAACCATCGCTCTCTTTATACCCTAGCAAACAAATGGTCCGTTCACCGGACACGAGCTTCCTTAACAGCGTCTGAATGAACCGACCTTCGAAAATGAGCGTTCACTACTGGCGCTGGAGGCCTGCAACACAACCAAAAACACTCAGTACTTCTCAGCCTGTGAACTTCATAAGGGCTCTGTGGCATATATGCATAGCTAGTTGGCATCACAATAAAACCAAACTTGGAAAATGAGCATTCACTGCTGGCATTGGAAACCTGCAACACAACCAAAGGTATTTAGTTTTTTCCTTCCTTTCAACTCCATATTTCACATAAGGGCACTTTGGTATATATGCACAGCCAGTTGTACTCACCCACTCACCTATGTTGCTAATATTCGACGTGCAAGCCTGGCCACCAAGGGGAAGCTGGTGTGATTCTCGCCCCACCAATCCCCAGCACTCCATTTTTTTTATATTCACATGCTGGTGTCCATTTCAAATCAAACCACCTTTCGACTTCGGCCTCCACTGGGTCCATGTGCAGTGGGGAGCATGGGGCCCGTCTTCTCCATCTTGATCGTCGGAAACGTAGTGGTCCCTTAGGTGGGGGTGATGCCGTGTCTAGCCAACTCTGCTGCACAGCCTGTGCTGCATCCTCTTTGGATAATGAGCCCGAGGAATGGACTTCGGGCGCCTTCACCATGTGCCTCAACTGCAGAAGTCATATGCACATTGTTAGTCACACAAGCAAGATATAGAAGCAGGCACCCCATGCAGCCAAGTGATCCCAGGAGATGGTTGTTTAAGGCGAAATACACAACAGGCACAGTCGTGCATGCAAAGGCACAAAGGACACTCGGTACCGGCCAAAACTATCCACAGTTGGATGCACACATTTACAAAGGCAAAGGCCACAAATCAGAACTGAACTCACCAATGCCATCATCTCTTTCTTCAACATCGCTTGGAACTTTGCCAGGGTGTCATATTCTTCCACCAAATTTGGCCAATCGTCAGCATTGTTCCAGATCCTCCTCATCCAGTGCAATGTATTCCTCCTTCCATCCACAGCCGCCACTAATGCTCAGTTGTATATTAGGTTGACATTATCACAATCCGCACACAGTTTTCTTGTGAACTTAGAGGTGAATTTAAGCAACACAGGTTTTGCATGTGCATCGGTGTCACTGACATACAGCCGGTCGTACAGCAACTTCAAAACATTATAGAGGACATCCGATATGGTAATATACTCGTCCCCCTCACATCGCTCAGACAACTCCCTTATGGACTCCAAGACTGGCAGCACTTGTTTGAAAATGCACCACCCAGCTGCTGGTATAATGATCCTAGGAATTCTCGCGTTTGCTATATACTCGCGGATGCTTCTCTCCAACAAAACCGCCCTCTTAATCAAAAAATACATGCTGTTCCACCTCGTCGGGCACCAAGTCCCCAGACGCAATATTCGCTTTGGACAAGCCTGCTCCATTTCATTGTCAGGAACCGTCAGATCTGCATCAGGATCATCGGCCAACTCAGCAACATCATCCTCTTCCCTTACACCTGAGTAATCCTCCTCCTCATCATCTGATGATACATCGCCGGCCACTTCCTCCTTTAGCATCTTCCTTTGCACGCGGCGGAAAACCTTCCAAGCAAGGGGCGATTTGTGAAAATGACTTGCCAATTCGCGAAGCGGTTCGACGAGCTGCTGAAACTCTTTCACATTTTGGAAAGCGGCCTTGACTGCGGTATTTAACAGATGGCAAATGCAGGGGTGCCAATCAAAAATCTCCTTTTTCTCGGCTGCTGAACTCATATTGGAGGCGCAGTCCGTGGTGAGAGCCACACGATCGCACGGCGACTCGTCCTGAAATGCACGCACAGGGTCCGCTTCCATCTCCGACTCCGTCATTACTTGGTCACGCGGAACTACAGGGTGCAGGCCATACTTCAATCGGATCTTGAGCAAGGCACGGCTTATCGCGTCTGCAGTGTGGCTCCCAGGGAAGCTGGTAGTCCCTGTCACCACCAACGTACTGTGCTTTAAAACACGGGGGTTACCTTTTGCACGTGATATATGTCATACTATACTGGCCGATACAGGCCAGTACTGATGGCTATCATGCCATGGCAACACAGCATCCACGATTCATGTTCAATAAGGCGTGATTCCCAGCCAGTGAAGGCCGGTACTAGTGCAGCGAGTGCACATGACACGGTTGGCAAAGCACACAAGAGTGGTAATTAATCACGGCATGCATGCAAACAGTAAAGAATTGATATCCATGACATGTCAGACAGTATTGGCCGATGGCAGGCCAGTACTGATGGCTATCGTGCCATGGCAACACAGCATCCACGATTCATGTCTAGTGAGACGCGATTCCCGGCCGGTGAAGGCCGGTACTAGTGCAGCGAGTGCACATGACACGGTTGGCAAAGCACACACGAGTGGCCATTAATCATGGCACGGATGCAAACAGTAAACAATTGACAACCACGAATATTGAAAATATCATAGGACACAGAATATGCCATCCAAACTCACCCAATATGCGTTTCTTCAGGCTCCAATTGGCGTCCACCCAATGCAATGTCACTGTTATATACGGGTCCGTGCACCTGCTTGTCCAAATGTCCATTGTCATGGCAACTCTGGACTCGTCTCGGATTTGGGACACCTCTTCCCTTATTTCCCACTTGATGTCATTGGCCTGTCTCGCCACCGACCTCACAATTGTTTGCTTACTAATAGATGGCCAACGGGGAATAAAGGCTTGCATTAAACGAACGAAGGGCGCCGTCTCAGCCAGGTGGTATGGTGCATTAGCGAAACTGACGTACCTGGCCATGTGGGTCACCGCCCTGTTCCATTCTGAGGTCCTAGGGTGCCATGTCTCCAGGTAGGTTTCCAACGATGTACCCAATTTCATCTGCTGGTTGCCCATAGGATTACTAAGTTTGTCTCGAAGTGCCTCAATACTGAAAACGCTATGTTTCTCTTTCAAATGGTTTGAGGGCCCCATCCAACTGGCACTGTTTGAGTTCTTCTTTCCCGGGTTGTATGACAACACTTTGTATGTCTTGGTAATGCCCCTCCCATAACACAACCGGCAAACAGCAGTAATGGAACGTGGTCTCTTGTCGGGCCCTTGCACCTCGTCTACAGTAAACCCCTCTCTACACCATTCCTGGTGGCCTGGATCCCCTTTGCGGTGGCGTTGTTTGCGGCGTGTCCTCGGCGACCCTTCCTCCAAGGTCGCCACCATGTGCGTGGACTGCTTTGCTTCAGTTAGTGTTTGCTGTTGCTTGTGTGGAGTCCGCACATCAGCAGCCCTAGCAAGCGGTTCGGGGGTGGTCAGACACCTTCTCTTGGCCCTGCGCTGTGGCTTATCCTCCACCACAACGGCACTCGAACTTGGCGATGCACCTTTAAGCGAATCAGTGTCCGCGGAGCTGAACGCACCCCTCCCAACAGGAACATCATCTGCGTCTGGGACTCCTCGCTCAGCAACAAATGCTGCGAGGTCAGCACCACCATCGCCGCCAACAGAGCCTGGCGTAGACGTCCATTGCGTAAATAACCGAGGCAATATATATTCGACAATGGTTTTCAGATGTTACAAGGAGATGTTACATGCACACTTTCTTCTGTGAAATAAAGGCAGAAAAGCGTCTCACAACCATGGATTGTTCAGCAAATGTCACCTTCCTCGCCGGTGGCAGGCGGTACTTGGACTTCACCTCACAATCAGATTGTTTTGTTAAAAAAAACTAATCGGAGGAAGTCTCCGCGTCACTCCCTATTAGGAGGCCGGAGTCCATGACATTGAACTCCCACCCAACCTGTGAAAAAAAATCGTCTTCAAGGAGTCTTTCTTCCAGGCGTCTTAGCGACGGTTGAGTTATTCTATATTTTCTGCTAATAGACTTGTACCCCACTATGTGTTCCCCCCGGTGCAGCACCAAATCTATGATAGCCGCGCACTGACGTGTTTTATAAGCAGCCCGGCGATTCATATCCACTTGTTTGCGTTCCTGCCTGCGACGCTTGTGCCATTCTCAGGCCCGGGGGTTGCTTTGTCTAATGTCCCTTTAGCGCGTGCCCTTACCTTTAATCGTTATTAATGTATCCGCTTATGGCGGCCAATCGGGCCTGGTCCTTGGGGGCGAGGTGGTCCTGTATGGGCCGCCACACCCCCGAGGGCAGGCCACCCAACCCCGCTTCTTGTATTTCCTCTAATCTATCTATTAGAGCTTCCCTATCGCGCTCAGCTTCCCGATCGCGCGCAACTTCTATCCGCCGCCTGACTTTCACCCCTGCACGTCTCTTTCCCCCCTTCCTGTTGTGTCTGTGCCGGCGCTTTCGACCATCCTTGTAACGTTGGCCCCTGTTCAGGGGCCGCTTCCGACCTAACACAAGAACAGAATACGGTGTTTCCCCAGCCAGGTGATGGCAGGTACTGCCACATACTGGTGGTGGCACCGAAGCAAAGACAATAGGTATTGTAGAGAAATGCAGCACGCCTTGTACAATGCACGGCCCCCTAAAGGGACAAAGTGTTGAGGTTTCCCCAGCCAGGTGACGGCGGGTACTGCCACAAAGTGGTCATGCCACATAAGGAAAAATAGGCGATGGGTACTGCAGGGACATACAGCACACCCTGTACAGTGTGCAACCAAATAAAAGTAACAAAGTGGTAAGACTTCCCCAGCCAGGTGGCGGCGGGTACTGCCACATAATGTTGGTGGCATGTAAGCAAAGACAATGGGTATTGCAGCGACAAGTGGTGCACCCTGTGCAATGCATGGCCACATGCAAGGAACGAACTGCCAAGGTTTCCCCAGCCAGGTGACGGCGGGTACTACCACCAACGAGGTGGCCATGCCAGAATGGTGCGGTGCCCTACACACCGACAAACACACACAGCCACAACCGCCGAATTCGACAACAAAATACGGTTCTGCAAGTGTAAACGGTAATCCACTCACCAAGTGAGGGTTCGTGTTGCTGCTCCTCTGCGCTCGCCATCCCCCTCCCGATGGTTTCTGGATCTGCACTGACGCATCTTGGTGAGGCTGCAGCACCACACACAACGTTAAGTACATTTCCAACTTATACGCAGGACAGTAGGTGCCCCAATGGATGATGGTTTCCAGCCAGAGGCATTCAAGCCTTGGATTACCGGCCTTACAATCAAGATTGCGATTGTACCCGACTTCCTGCGATGTTCCCTATAGCACCCAGCCACAATAGGCGGCAGTCAGGCTTGCTGCACAGAGGTACACGTCCACCGCACCTACACGTCCCGCCTGTCGAAGCCGCTCCTGCCTGCTTTCCGTTTCAGCGTTGGTACCACCTGCAACACAGTTGGTGAGGGTCGCAGGCAAAATCCCGGAATGAAGTCAAACCCCGGCCATGATCTTCCCACCCGGCCATGTGCCACCAGGTTTCCAAAGTCCACACATAATCCGCCCCCCCGGGGGAAGAATTTCCCAGTAAAGCAGGCGGCCAGAAGCAGAAGCCCACACTATGCCCACGTATCACTCGCCGGAATGCATCCGCCAACATCCAGGTTTTCAGTCTGAATATCACGAAACCTTTTAACACTCCCCACGGCCCCGTTCCATAAAAGCCGCATTAGTCTTTGAGGGGCGTTGCTGGCGAGCGGGGATAAGCGCTATGCTGGCGCATGCCGAAGCCGAGTTGCATCCGAGCCCGTGAGGTTTTATTTGTGGTCATCCGAAGGCCCCAAACGCCCCACAGCCGAATTCCATAAAGCGGTGATCGCGAGGGGAGACGTTGCCACGGCCATCGCGAGGATCGCCTTTATGCTGGCCATCACCGACGGATTGCATCCATTCGCCGGTTTCGACCAGCGAGTTATCCAGGCCCCCCAACCACCAACCTGACCCGAATTTCCTGCCAGCGGGCGGTCGCGGGGAGCGTTGCCTGACGAAAGCAGGATAGCGCGCTATGCTTGTGCATCACCGGCGGATTGCATCCAGCCACGCACAGGTTTTCGGCCAACAGATCATCCGAGGCCCCCCAAACACCCCCCAGCACCCCCCACGGCCCGGAATTTCCCGCCAAAGTAGGCAGTACTGAGGGCGTTGCCCTTGCCGATGGTATACCGCGCGGTATGCCTCACCTGCTGGCCGAGCAGGTGCTGGGTCCATGCCCTCCGCCGTCTCCTGCCCCTGCCGCCACACGAGCCACCAACAGGAGGGCAACCAATTATGTGCGCAGTCACCGCCAAGGTCCGCTGTATGTGGACCCTAGCTGAGCCACGCTAGCAATCAACCCGATCCGCAGATTCGGAAATCAGTACTTACTGCATGGGCTCTGCTGTCATCCGCTGATTCGGTACATACGTCCGCTGTCATCCGCTAGATTAGCGGATGGGGTACGTGGCTTCCGGTCCGTAAGAGAATATCCGTTAACACCCAAGTGGAATCCGCAGAGTCCGCTGATTGGGGCCAGCCGTCCACTGCCATCCGTGCCACGTCAGCAACAGAGAAAGCGCGGTCCGCTAAATTAACGGATATTTAACGGAGGGTGCCCTTGTCCGCTATTAACGGATCCGGGTGGCCACCTCTACTGGAGGCTGTGTCACCCGCTGTCGAGTCTGCTCTATTGTATAAGGCCTCACCGGTTGTCTTGGCGCCACTTCAGGCTGAGCCACTGGACGAACCGGTGGGGAGGGATCTGCCTGCATCGATGGTCCCGGGGGCATTTGAACCGGTCCCTCTTTGGGGACTTTGCGGCCAGTTCTTTGGATGGCCTGCCACTCCGTGGCTGCTTCATGACCCTCCGGCACGTATATCCCCAGTGCCGACTGCTGAGCATCAAAGAGGCCACGCAGTTTCACTGGTATACGTTGGAGGGCATCCCATGGGACTTGTGCACGATAGGGGGCATGGCCCCCACGGGGGTGATAATACCCCTTATAGTACACCCCTCTATGAGGGTCATGGAAGGCGCCCAGCATATCCCAGAAACCCCTCGTGTCCTGAATGACAGGAGCATGAATTACTGGGGTTGATCTGGTAACTTCGTGCGGCACTTTTGCCCGACCACATTGTTTTGCCGCCATCTGCTGGGCACGGCGTTCCTGGTAGCCAGGTCCCAGCTGCGCCGGTTTGTACTGAAGCTCCTGCCGTCCTTTTGAGGCCTGTTTCGATTCTTGAAATTACAGATATGCTGCATAATCTTCATCCTATATCAGGGAGCGAAGCTGCGCAGCTTTCTCTGTATCCGCTTTTGCTTGCTGCAAAGCGGCTTCCTGTCTATGCAGGACCTCATATGACTCCCTTCTCTCCAGGGGAATGGAACCGGCAGGTTCGTCTGCTGAACCGAGATACACAACATCGTCGTTACCAGCAGAATCAACGATTTCTGCACGGGTACGCAATTTGGTGTTCTCCACAGGTTTCAGCAAAGGCGATTCAACAGGAATGTCACCTGTGGTTGGCCTTCTCGGGCCTGGGGATCTCTCCTTAGCCTTTTTAGGCTGATCTCTCGCCTTCATAGGCAGGTCTTTCTCCTCTGCGGGCGAATCCTTCGCCTTTGCCTTTTCAGGCTGGGACTCCTTCCCTGGCACATTCTCCGCCTTGGGACCGCTGGTCACCACAACCGATGGCGATGCCTATTCCGGTTGGGTGGGGACAAAGCGGGCAGGGCGGTGTACACCGCTATCGCTGCTGCTACTGTCGCACTGATCTGCCCAGCGTGTGGAGGTCCCCTCCTTTATGGCAATTCGGGTGAAAGCCTTGGCGTGCTCGGCTGGGTCCAGCTCGTCGGCCGGCGGTTTAGCCTCTAGGCGTTGTGCCTTTTGGCTGCCTCCTGCGGAGAAAAACCGCTTGATCTTAGCCTTACGTTGGTGTTTATGAGCTCGTTTACACTCATACTTATCGGGATTCAATTGACGATCCCATTCACGCCTCAGCGCTTTCAGCTCTCTTTGCTGATTAGCCTTTCTGGCCTTTCGCTCGTCCAACTTCTTGGCACGAGCAAACCGATCTCTATTACGAATTCGTCGTCTCTCTTTCTCCATCCTATGCACTTGTGCTCGGGTGGACATATCCCCCGGTAATGGAGATGCACAAGATGAAAACGACAATTCAGAAATCTCCTCCCACCGTTCATGAGGATCATTGGGGTCTGGTCTCTCTGGACTCCCCTCGCTCAAGTCCCATGGTTCTTGGATATGTCTGAGCGCAAAGGCTATTTTTTCGGGCCAGTTCGGGTCCTCCTTGGCAATCTGATCTGCCATACCAGGACCATACCACCTTTGGATCCTCACCAGTCTAGCGGTGGTTAACCGTTCCCCAAATTGTTCGGCGGCCATCTGCCATCCTTCGTCAAGCTCATCAATGAGATCACTGTGGAATTTTGTCCACATTGCATGGCACGGTGGTTGCCGGCTATAAGGATCTCCAGTAGAGGTGGCCCCATCTGTCCGTCCCCAACAGAATTTGTTTGGCTCCGTTAAAATTCTGTACAATCAACAGAATTTATGAGGGAGCCACAGAGAAAAAAAGCGTTTTACAGAAACGGGTAGGGCCATACTGACGTCAGCATAGACAACTACAGAAATTCACACAGCCTTACACAATGAAACCAAGTGTTACAGAATTCGCGCCGCCGTCTACGGATGATAGGCACCCGCAACAGAACCGCTGACCGGACCACAAAGGTCGACAGAATTCCATAAAAAATCGATGGCAATCGCTGCCAGGAAGGGCCCGCACTTATAATTTATAGTATGTTGTGATGATGATGTGTTGCGGTGGCGCGCCTCGATACTGTGATGGGAGGTTATGAATGCCCGTGATAATGTGTGTTATGTGTCTTTTGCCCTCGATGAAATCTTGGCAGCATTGTGCGGGAAGGCTTTCCCTTATGATGATTTATAGTATGCCGGGATGATGTGTTCTGTGTGTGTGCTGCCTCCAGCCAAGTACCGGCAGCGATCGCTGCTGGGAAGGGCCAGTACTTATGATTTATAGTACGCCATGATAATGTGTTCTGTGTGTGTGCTGCCTCCAGCCAAGTACTGGCAGCGATTCGATATGCCTCTATTCGCGACAAGCTTCCAGAATCTCAAAGTCCATGACGGATGGCAACGGAATGCCAGGAAAGGCAACGGAAAAAAAAAACATCTTTACAGAAATTGGTGGCTGCAAACACCCCCTTGACGGACAGCTCCAGAGCCAAAAAATTGGAAGCTGACGTGGCATGAACGGCAACAGAAAACTGGCCCTGGCAAAACAACAGAAAAGTGACGGACGGATTTTTTGTCTTGAAAAAAAATACGGACAGAAAATAACAGAAAAAAAGCTGAGCGGCCACGTCTAATCTCCAGTGTCTGGAATAAATTCCAACACCCTTGAGCTTTCTCCAGATCCCCATTCCAGCAACACAGGCCTCCGGGGACTCCAGTTATGACCTTCCGGCCTTGGCAGACTTTTTCCGCATACTGCTTGAGCGCTTTCTGTGAGCGACTCATCTCCCGTCCCGTCCGATCCACTAGGTGTTCTAACATGCACTTGGGATTTGAGCCGCAGCTCCAGGGTCTTGACCTTCCGGCCTTTTACTTTCTCAATTCGCCCTGAGGCTTTGGCCTCCCGGCCTTTGTATGGAGATTTCCAACTTCCCATCGGTCGCTCACCTGGCGATGGGCTCTTCCGCTTAGGCCGCTGCTTGCTGGCAACCTTCCAGTCACCCTCGGCTTCTGGAATGGTTGGCATGGGCAGCTCCGATAGATTGGGGGCCCTCTGTAGCGCGCAGTGGCGCCAAGAGGGGAAAAGAACCCCAAACCAGACTCCAAGACCCATTAAGTACTGCACCCATCTCCCGCAGTACACCGGCTGGCGACCAGCGGGTCACTCTGATCCCTAATGACTCATCCACTGCTGGATAGTCCTGTTACAGCGCCAAGTACTCCAGTACTGTAGCCTGCCTGATAATCCCAAGGATGGGATAGGTTAGAGATGCCGTTGCCAATCCAGGCACTCTCCTGATAAAGTACTGGTGAAGTGATATATTGTAAAGGCGGTGCGCATTACAGGCATCCCCCACTGTAGAAGACTCCGTCCCGGAGTCAAGAATACACAAAACAAACAAGAAGACATATCACACGAAACAAAGGCATGACATGTACAACCCAACCCAACCATGGGTTCACTGGAAAGCAATGTGCGGTCATCCACAAGAGTCTGGTGCCTGATGCTGACACCTGATGGATCCCAATCATAGGGCCATAGAACTGGCGGTCACAGTCTGTCTGCATATCAACCCAAATCCCCAAACAAAGCCTGCATCAAGGTGCTGGACGAGGGGCGCCACGGCCATGGCCGCGACCACCACCTGAACCCGAACGGCCTGTAGTGCGAGGGGTCCACCCTGCAGCTACGTCTGTATCCTGAACGCAAATGCACACTGTGTGTCAGCCTGAGAATACTCAAGTTAGCACTCGAGTCCGTTTCTGACCACCTCCGCGTTGGCGACCAATCGCAGGGCCGGATCCAGACGACTGCTGCTGCAGTTCGTAGGCCTGTAAGAGCTCATTGCAATGTGTCAGGTTCTATAAAGGCTCCCATGTATTGTGCTCATGGCCAAAGCCTTTCCATTTAACAAGGTATTGTGGCATCTTCTTATGCCGGGAATGGAACTGACGAATTCTTTAGTCTAGAATCCATTCCACCTCGTATTCCAGCTCACTATCTAACTCCACTGGAGGAGGGGGACGAGTGAGACCTGGACCTGATTTGTATTGACTCAATACGGATACGTGAAATACTGGATGGAGAGCTCGCATAGAATCTGGAAGCTCCAACTTGTAAGCCACTGGGTTGATCTGCTCAATGATCCGGAAGGGTCCCAACCACAAGGGAAGTAGTTTCCTAGATCCCGGATGCCTGAGTTTTATATTTTTGCTGGAGAGCAACACCATGTCTCCAACCTGATATGCAACATTGGACCTATGCACGTCTGCATACTGCTTTTGTCTATTTTGCGCCACCCGGAGGTGTTGCTTTGCATCATTGAGCACAATGTCAATCTCACTTACAAATTGCTTGACCGCTGGCAATTTGTCCTGAAGGTCCGTCTGCTGCTCATCCCTGAGTCTGTATCGTATCTCATGATGTTCCCGACTATTCTGCAGGCCTAAGGTTGTTGGAGTCACTGGATATCGCCCATAGTTTAGATAAAAGGGCGTATACTTTGTGCTCCCCTACTTTGAGTTGTTTATAGCAAACTCTACCAATGGGAGATGTAAACCCCACTGGTCCTGCTGTGGGCCAACATAGTGGCGTAGCGTATCTTCTAGAATCTTGTTCATCCGCTCTGTTTGACCATCAGTTTGCGGATGGTATGCTGTACTCAGTGCCTGGTCGATCTCCAATTGCTCCATAAGGGCCTTGAAGAACTTTGATATAAACTGTGTTCCGCGGTCTGATATTAGTGTCTCACACATACCATGGTGTCTAAACACATGGTTTACAAATAGTCTAGTGGTCCCCACCGCATCGACGTCTGATATTGTGGGGGCCATTCTTACCATCTTGGTAAGCTTATCTACAAAAACACAGATAGCGTCGTGGCCGCTTCTGGTCCTGGGTAACTGAGTGATGAAGTCTACTGAAACACTTTCCCACTGTGCATTTGGAATAGGAAGGGGTGTCAGCAAACCCTGAGGTCTCTCTGCACGATGCTTGTTCCGTTGGCAAACATCGCAAGCCTGGATGTACTTTCTGATATATTCACGCATGTTTGGCCACCAAAACGTTCGGCTAACTTGAGCCTCAGTCTTAGTGGTACCAAAGTGACCTGAGTATGGGCAATCGTGGCACCGCCTGCACACTTCTGCCCTTAGATCTATAATGGAATCCCCCATAGGGCCTGTACCAGGGACGAAGATCTTTGACCCACG